>JBBBDQ010000277.1:2392500-2487500 GCA_037127315.1 Ascarosepion bandense
TTCCACCAATTTTCTTCTGATGAGATGTTGGACGAGAGGGCTCTTGAGACTTTTACAAAATTCCTTGTTTTTAAAGTAGTATATATATATATATATATCCAGATGAAGATAACCAACAAGTTTTGAATCTAGAGTTCTCCGCATTTATTTTTTAAAAAAGCGCTCAATACGAAATAGATCGTAGGGTAACATAATTAAATTTGTTTTTTATTTAAAATTAATTTAATTTACATTGAAATATAACTTTTTTTTTATAAGCGTTTCACCCTGAGCAAGGCATGTCACTGCCACTACTGCGCAGGCTACATAGAGTGGAGAAAGGATGATTAAATATAGGAAATGTCAGAGGGTGGGTGATAGGCGGGTAAGGAAAATGAGAATGAGGGTTCGGTAGATGAGAGTGTTCTGAGAATAATTGGGAGTTAGGGTGATAGGAGGTGTCTATTGACCCTAAATTTAAACACCTGGAGATTGTAGCTGTCGGGAAAGCAGACTTGTGGAAAAGAGTTCCACAGGCGGGAAGCGCGAGAAAAGAAGCTGTTGGGGTAGAATTTACGGTTACATCTTATCTGTTTAACTGTAAAAGGGTGGGACCTAGTTGCTAATCTAGTATCTCGTGTAAATTCGTGCTTAGGCGGCACCAGTGATCTAAGCTCATCGGAGCAGAAGCCATGAAAGTACTTGTAGAAGAGGCACAGGGAAGCCACATCACGCCGGTGAGAGAGTGGTTGCAGCCGGTCTGCCAAGTCAGTATCAACCACGTTACAGATCCTCCTTTGTATTTTGTCAAGAAGCCCAAGGAGAGCAGCAGGGGCACCCGACCAGATATGGCAGCAATATTCAATACACGAGCGGATGGTAGATTTGTATATGTGCAGAATAGATTCAGGTGGGAAAAACTTCCGGGCCCTGCACAGAGAGCCGACTTTCATAGCAGCAGATTTGGCAGTGGATTCGATATAGTCATTCCATTTGAGGTCCGCCGAAAGTGTAAGGCCAAGGAGGCGAAGTATTTTACTCTCTGGGAGGCTAGCCTGTCCCATGCTAATGGGAGGTAAATGCGATTGTTTATAGTGGTTAGTTGATAACAGCTTCGTTTTAGAAGCATTGAAATTTACTCGCCATTTCCTACCCCAGGCCACTACGGATTGGAGGTCCTTTTCACGAACAGCAGCGAGGTTCGCTTTGTCGTCTACACATGGTTTTTGATCGATGCGAGAGTAGATTGTTGTGTCATCGGCATACATGCCAACTTGGGATCTAATGACGTCGGGGAGATCATTAATGTAGATCAGAAAGAGCGTGGGACGTAGGATAGAACCTTGAGCGACGCCCGCGTTCGTATGGTAGTTTGGGAGGCATGCCCATTTAATACCACCTTTAATGTGCGGTTAGAGAGGAAAGACTGGATGAGGTCAAACAGATGTCCAGTTATCCCGTAGCTCCGCAGTTTGCATAAGAGGCCAGCATGCCAGACCCTGTTGAACGCTTTGGAGATATCACTTTCAACATAGTTACTGAACATTGCCTGATGACGAAATAAAAAAATCTTAATCTCGAAATATAGAAATTTCCGTGTCGCAATTAAATTAGTTTTGAATAAAAAACAATTGTAATTCTGTATATATATATATATATATAAGCATGCGGTGTAGATATAGAAGAATCCAAAGGAATATCTTGTACATACAGTGATAGGATAACTCTCTAAGAAAGCTCGAAATATACATGTGTATAAATACATATAGAGCAAATATATGAAAAATTTAGGCAAACACGTTATTTTATGGTAAATCGGGAGTATAGCATATTTCATGCGAACCATCATCAGCTTCTGTCTTTATTGTACAGAAGATTTCACACGAATGAAATTCAGAAAGACCCCAAAACCCCATATATATATATATATATATTCAGTGCTAGTGCTAGGTGTGATGTATTTTGAAAAATCGTTAAGACATACAGGGCACGATATATAACTTGTTACCTAAAATACACAAAAATTAAAACAACAATATGTTATCTGATATGTTTATCAAAATTACACAAAAATTTATTGCTTTATTAAAGAGTAAATTTATTGAATAAAATAGCTTCCAGCTTCAACCACGGTCTCCAGAAGACTTCGGAATCTTATTCCCCTCTTTCTGCCGATCTCCTTGTTTAAGTTGGGAATGCTTCTCTAATCATTGCCTTCAGTTTATCTTTAGTGCTTATTGTTGTCGGGGAGTTTTTGTTGGCCTCACACTCAAATACGAAACATATATAAACGTATTTATGAATGGAAGCTTGTCTCTCTCTCTCTGCGTGTATGTGTGGGTGTGTGCCTCTGTTAACTATGGACTCCGAAACGGCTGAACCGATTTTCTTGAAAATTTACACAGTTGTACTATAGGCGTCTGCAAGTGTTCTTAGCTAGGATTTGTGTCAAGCTACCCCCAATAAATATCGAAAATCGATAATCGAAAAAATCGGGTAAGAGTGGTCCGATTTTAATCAAATTTGATACACTCATAGACAAAGACATAAGAAACGATATTCAGAAGTTTCAAGATTGCAGTTCTTACAATAGTGCAGAAAATCGATAATATATATATATATATATATATATATATATATATATATAAGACAAGATGATTGTGTATGTGTCTGTTTATCTGTCTGTATGTCTTTATACAAATCCACAATTTTTATCCGATTCACACCAAACTTGACACAAATATTCTTTAGACTGAGTCTGAGCTCCACGACCATGGATTATTTTTAAAGCTTTCATTACACCCGCGTAACGCCGGGCTATACTGCTAGTATAATAATCAAGTGAGTTGTAGTGTGGGAAGTTAGATAGCCAGATGTAAGGAGTGATGTGGTCTCGGAAATGTTTTGACATCGATGATTGGCTTCTCCTGCTTGACACCTTTCTCAGATATAGATTCTTCCAGCATCTAGCCTTTTAACACAGAGCAGCACGACCTCCATAAGTCGCTTGATTTAGGCCCCTGTATTGGGTACGAGGCTCTATGGGAAGATAAATCGAAGCCTACCGTTGCCATCGATAGTGATTATTCTTCAAAAACCTTCGTAATCATCATTATGCACGTCCAACTCTTTTCGATTCCTTAATACTCCCTTCTAATTGACACGAAAACACTCTGAAATGTACATATTGGGCTAGCAATGAAAGCTTTAAAACTAATCCATGGTCCTGGAGCTCAGACTCTTTGGACATTGGCACGAAAGACTAAAAAGCAATAACTGTTTCGAAAGCGAATCCGTAGACTGAAAGAAAAATGAATGAATGTAAGTCAAATTTTGATTTCTTGGTATCGATATCAAATAAGTTTTGTTCGTTGTAAACTGTATTTTCAAGGCTAAATAAGTCCTCTGAGTAAATGGTATCATGGCTGAGACTAAGAACTACAATTATACATACTTAGAGCCAAACCCGAAGCAAAAACTAAAATAAAAGGGTTGAAAAAAATACAGACATACAGGCAGATAAACAGACACACACACAAACATCTTGCCTTTTATATATATATATATATATATTATCGATTTTCTGCATTATTGTAAGAACTACAATCTTCAAACTTCTGAATATCGTTTCTTATGGCTTTGTCTATGAGTGTATCAATTTTGATTAAAATCGGATCACTCCTTCTATAACCCGATTTTTTCTATTATCGATTTTCGATATTTATTGGGGGTACCTCGACACAAAACCTAACTAAGAGCACTCGAAGACGCTTATAGTGCAACTGGGTAAATCTTCAAGGACATCAGTTCAGCCGTTTCGGAGTTTATAGGTAACGGACACACACAAGCACACACACACACACCGACAAAGTTCCATTTATAAATAAGTTTAGATCTTCCAGTGCGAATGCCAGGAAGTAAAACATACCGTTTCCAAATTTCTGTGAGAGTGATTTGTGTCATGGTGCAGTTTTTCTCATAGATTGTGCCCAACTGATCCTACTACACCGTGCAGTCGAGAAAGTCAAATGCAACGCGCATGCGTGTAATTAGAAATTTCGAAAATTTATTTATTGCACCCTATGTGTGTGTGTGTGTGTGTGTGTGTGTGTGTGTGTGTGTGTGTGTGTTTTTGAGAGCGTGTGGGCGTGCGTGTGTTTGTGCGTGTGTGTGTAAGTGCGGGTGTGTGTGTGCGTGTGTGTGGAAACAGTTGTGCGTTATCCAGTTATATCTGCACGGTTATTATTTCCACGTCCGTTATTACACAATTCTAGGCATAAAAATGAATTTCCTCTTATTTTCAAAACTGTGTAACGGATTTTTTGCATTATTGTGCTATCAATTCGGTCTCTAAAATCTATGACCTTTCAGCTGACTCTCTGTTGCTCTGCCACTGATCAGATTTACTTGAATCGATGTGAAAAGTCTAAATGCGTTTATGAAGAACAAAAAAACATTCCGGTGTCAGATATATATATCTGTGAAAAAGATCCGAAAATGCAACTCGAAAATTTAATCATTCTCAGCTAATAATGGGCAAGGAAAAAAAACGAATAAAAAAGAAAGTTAAAAAATACGACCAAATATGAAATTGAATTCATCTACGGCAAAAACAAAACATTTTGCAGAGCGAAAATCTTCTTTGTTATAAGAAAGCATTTCATTTTTGTTGTTTGTTGTTAGTTTTGTTGTTTTTTTTTTTTTTTTGTTTTTTTACCTGTTAAAAAGATATGTATGGGAATAAATATGAGAAAAACATCTAAGAAGGTAAACATGCGTTACCGATAAGAATCTGGAAAAGATAAATGATAACAAAAGAATGGACAAACGGCTTTTTTGTTTGTCTTTGTTTTTGTGATTTTTTTTCTTTTGCTTTTTCATCTGTTTTCTTTCAGGTTGAGATTTTTGGCTTAATAAATTCAAAGCAAAATGAAAAATAAATCTGTTAAATTAGATGAAACGTGGCCTTCCAACAAAAGAAAAAAGAGGAGGAATAACCGTATTTATAGAAAATATCAATTCTCTTCTCGTAGAATGCCTTTCAGATAAAAAGAAGTAAAATTGTGATCTATTTATCATCAGATAAATATTTATGATTAAATGGATGCCTAAACGGTATCTCCTACGAAATAGAGTTCAGGTTTTGTGATGTAGCTTTTCTGATAAGATATTAATTTAGATTTATGGCTATAAGTCATTTTATTATAGATTATCTGACTAACGGAAAGGAAAGGGTGGACGGAGGGCCAGGGTCTGGGCTTGATAAAGAATGAGAACTTATTTCAAAGAAGGTCTGTGTCCAAATCGATATTGTAAGGGCTTAAAATAAAAAATATTGAAAAATTATTCAGTAGTCAATATATAAATATATATATATGTGTGTGTGTGTGTGTCTGTCTGTGTGTATGTGTGTGTGTGTGTGTGTGTGTGTGTGTGTAAATAAATATAACGCCCGTAGCCCAGAAGTAGAATCGCCGACTGACGCCAATTCGGTCGGATTTCAATCCTGGGTTAGGAGGCGATCGGAGTCTAACCGTACTGATGAGCTGTGATACAGCGAAACATATCTGTCTGCGAATGACAAGATAGATAGATAGATAGATAGATAGATAGATAGATAGATAGATAGATAATTAATGGAATGAGATAGATAGATAGATAGATAGATAGATAGATAGATAGATAGATAGATAATGAATGGAATGAGATAGATAGATAGATAGATAGATAGATAGATAGATAGATAGATAGATAGATAGATAGATAATGAATGGAATGGATAGATAGATAGATAGATAGATAGATAGATAGATAGATAGATAGATAGATAGATAGATAGGTATGTGACTTTTCGTCTCTTGTAAATGCAATAGTCTTTAAGTAATGAATTCTTTATCAAATCATTCTTAGAAAACTGGTGTAGCAGGGCGGACGCTTATTACGTGGAACATAGAGATCACATCATCTCCAATATTATGTTGCCGTATTCAATTATAGACAAAAGGAAGAACAGAGCAACGATCATTTATTGTTTGGTTTCACAGTCCGAAACCATTATTTTTTTATTCTGCGAGAGATATTTCTCCCTTAGTGGCACCAGAATGTCAAAATCTTTACTGATATGGGGCAGTGACCTTCGGAGGAATATCACTGGCTTATATGTTTGCAACATGGTAGTGAAAGGGACCCTGTCCTAAAGATACGCTATTCTCAGTTAGAAATGGTGACGTATTAGTGTCAAGACTTTTATCGAGATATCAGTTATGAAGAATCCTGCGCAAAATGGATCACTCGTATTCCAATAAAATCTGAACGGGAAGCATCAGCTTGAGTTCAAAATGATTCCAGTCAGATTGTTATTACCGTTTTTATTCCGAAGCAAATAAGATGCCAGCCGTTTTTAATAATGAATTAAGAAAACAGAAGATTTGAAGAAGCCCGAAGAGTGTTCTACAAACAAAAATTCATAAGAAGAAACAGTTAGCATAGAACTTACTGTTATATCTAACCATTTCAACTGTAAAATAATAAAACCTTGCCATCAATATAAAACTGTGGTTAAATTCATTGTCTAGGTACCAAAGAGGAAAGCTCATCAGAAAAAAATACCATAAAAATATCTATTGTAAAATTACAGAGAACCTACCTTACGCCGTTGGGGAAGTGAATAAAGCCGAGTTGCTAGATCAGCATCTATAACATTACAGATTCCGATTTGAGTTTTATCTGTAATCACTAAATAGTCATCCTCAGACCGATCTGTTTCGCTGTATCACAGCTCATCAGTAGATATCCGATTGCGTCTAGCTAAGATTAACACCAGACCGAACTGACATCACTCGGCGATACTACCTATGAGCTATGGGCGCTCATTAGAGGAAGCCGAACTTTAGCGTAGTATATATAATGTAAACACACGCCAGAGCCGAGAGTGCTAAAATTCATTACTGAAAGAACTATGCGTAGATGCGTGTGTAGCTACTGTTTTTTTTTAAGTCTAACAATCCTCCATAATCTCTGTATATATAGGAAACCAGATTATAAATAATATTTGCAGAAATAAAGTGTTTGGCATTAGAGATTTTATCATTTATAAATCTTAATATTTCCACATATTTTTAACTCTTTCCCTCACCCTTTCAGACGATCAAAACATTCACAAGTTTTCATATATCCTCTTTGAATTGCCATGATTTCTTGGGAGAAGATATTAGAGTGGTTTCCTGTTGCTTTATCCACGATTTAGAATGCAGAGTTTCCCCTTCTACAAGGTATTATAAAAAAATGTATCGGGACTGTTGCTAAACGATACCGCTTGGTACAGCCTGACCTGGAAAATTTTCGCGCATATACACTAAGTTATAATGTTCTCGCTTAATTCTCTTGTTTATAACAGTGCTTGGAAGGAAAGTGTGTAGCGTGTGGTCGTCTCTTCACATCACAGAGGTTTTATCAGTGATCATGTTTTTTTGCAAAAACTTTTAGCTTAGCACTACATTATCTAGGTACGACAACCAACATATTCTCCTGATCTCGCCCCTTGCAATTCTTTTCTTTCAAAAATCAAGTTCCACTTAAAAGGAAGAAAATTTCAAGACGTTGCTGAAATCCAAAAGAATGTAACGGGATAGCTGCTCACTATTTTAACACAGGAATTCCAAGAATGCTTCTGTCAACGGAAACGACGTTGGATGAAATGTGTGGCTTCTGAAGTGGACTTCTTCAAAAGAGATTAGATGCTGAATTGGAATCAGTTATATCTTCAAATCAACTCATCAGCCAATAAAAAAATAGATATAAAATTAAATAAAAAATAAAATTTGTCCCCTGAGACTAGATTTCAGTATCTACGTAATTATGAATCATAATAAGTACTGGACCTGTGTATGACGGTAAACTGCATCCAGTAGCAAGGCCCCTGATTGGGAGGTTGTGAGGAGCATGTAACCACCTCTTAATTGCTGTTGTTCCCAGATCCACGCTGACCCGAAGTGGTAGCAAGGCCTCTGATTGGGAGGTTGTGAGGAGCATGTAACCACCTCTTAATTGCTGTTGTTCTCAGAGCCAGTTAGGGTCCCAGCTATGGGCAAATATTTAACCCCGAAACTGAGGTCAAAACACTATGACAGTATAAAAATAGATTTTTATAGAATTAAATACATAAAATAGACTTTTTATAGAAAAATATGCATTTTTGAAGTCGTAATTTTACCAACAATACATCTTCTAACAAAAAAATTACCATAACACATTTTTTTAAGGAAAAAATATTACCAGCAATACATTTTTCAGTACAAAACTAGAAGACATCTTCAGTTTTTACAAAATTAAAAAAGAAAAGATTTTTTCATCAAATTGTAAATAAATCAACCTTCTCACTATAACCGATCATTAAAAGAAAAATACCTTAACACCCTACCTTTTTGGCATTAAATTATCCACATAGGTTGAAATGTCATGAAACAAAACTCAAACTCATAATAAGTACTCATTTTGTTTATTATTATTATTATTATTATTATTATTATTATTATTATTATTATTATTGAAATACAGGTTTAGGCACAAAAAGCAGTACAAAAGAAAATATCGTTTAGCCAAATGTATTCTGTCTTGTTGATTTGTGTTTGCGCTTGAAGAATCTGCACTTTGTAAGGACACAGTTTCAAATCATTGTGGATAATTAGGGGCACAGATCTCCTGGATTTGCCGTTTGCTGTGACAACCGTCTGCTGGATTTGCGGGGCGACTGTTCTAACTGGTTTCTGACGTCTTGAACATGAGCCAGCATCCTCGTAAACTTTGGGCCGCAATGACCTTTGCTATTGTCAACCACACTTCCAGTGTTTCTAAACTTTTCTACCAAACATGTGAAGGTATGGCAATAGGGAATTTTCCTCTGAACCGGTGTAGATGACTTTGTTGTAAAATACATTTTCACAATCTTTGTCCTCTCTTTAACCGAGAATTGCTCGTAGTGGTCAATCTTGGTATCAGGTAAAACCTACAGATTTGTTATGCAACTCACCTAAAAAGAAAAGATAAAAAATATTTCTTTCAAAAATATGTGCTTTTATTTTTATCCCTCTTTTTGTGACCATTCCTGTATATATAAAGTTGGTTCTCTGTCTGACTCTCTCTCTCTCTCTCTTTCTTTCTTTCTTTCTTTCTTTCTCTCTCTCTCTCTCTCTCTCTCTCTCACTCTCTCTCTCCGCCCTTTTCTCTCTCTCTGTTCATATTTCGTACATGTACGTGAAAAAAAATTACGCACGATCAACCGAACCAAATATGGCACATGACCGAGTTTAGCGGGAGAATCCTATGCATGTAATGCATGCAAAGGATTGGAGACGAAAATTGTTAATCTCCCTCGGCAGTTCCCCATCGAGATGTCTCATTTACCAGTGATTGAACTTGATACGTCTTCGACCAATGAAAGAGATAGTTTTGGTTGAGGTGAATCCCTGGAGGAGAGGCAGATAAATATCCCAAATAAATCAAGTTGTTCCAAATGTCTTTTTTATAAAGAAGCTCCCCTGAGTACTTCGAATCGGAACCCGAAAATAGACCAGTTACGCTGGCATTTCTTCCTTGTGGAAAATACCTCGAGCGGCTTATTCTAGAAGGAATTAGTCTCAGCGCAAGCGTGTCATATTGCCTGGGACAAACTTAATAAGAATTATATATCCACAAAAATGCGACGTTTACAATTTATATCTACCATATGTCTTATATCTTGTCCGATATTTTTTAAATCATTTTATACTAAGTCGACAATGCTACTAAGACACAAGGAGTTCCTGCTAGTGGAAGAGAAAGAGAAGAACAAAGACTTTAGTGAAAATAAAGGACAATAAAAGAACATACTTCAGAAAGAGAGAAGATGGCGATATAGACTGCATTAAACATTTTTGAAGGTTGTGTCAGGCAGGATAGAAACTGAATAAAGTTCCAGAGGTTATAAGTGCAAGAAAAGAAACCAGAACTTATGATAACATCTAGCTACTTCAACGGATGGGCGGTGTGGTGCAGTGGATATCGTCTCAGAAGAACAAATCGGGGAGCCGAGTTCGAATTCCAGTTGAATTCCTTGCTTTCACTTACGCACAAATACTCTTGAGAAAGGTATTAATCCGTCTCTTTTCTTCAGTTATGGATTAACAAGACAGATTGAGTTCTATAGCCTTGGCTGGCAACCAGTCTACCGCAGAGAGTAATTGCAACCTACTGCGGGATAATCTTTTTGTCCAGTTAGTTAGGATAGGGGCATGATCACCCAGCGGGTATCACGTATGGCATTTAACTGGCTGACTGACTTCAACGGTAAAGCAGGGACACCTAATCGCCAATCTAGTAGTAGATTAATATTTATGCGGATGAGATTCCAAAGAAGGAGAGCCATGAAAATATTTACAGAAAAGACAGAGGTGTGCCAGGTAACGGCGGTAAGATAGTATCTGAAGTCGTTATGTTCGGGTAGGACCGATAATATTAAAGAAATTTCTTAAGGTTTTTACCGAGAATACTGAGATATATATCCGGAGCACCAGGGCAGACGTGACAGTAATATCCATTGCACAGACCAAAAGTAAATCGATAAATGCTCAATACGCATTCTGACAAAACAAAACAAAAAACACTGTTTGGCGCTACACAGTGATATGAGATCGTTCATTTTGTTTTATAGCATATCAATGTTTTTTTAATACCGACAAGATCTTTAGGATAGCTTCGTATGAACAGAATATGTATTCTTTGTAAGAAATCAATGTGTAGGTCCCATTGATATATTTTTGTAAAGAGGTTTGGTTTTTTTTTGAGAGATAAATTTATAGATGGCTAGAATTTTATTTCAGAAACGTATTCATGGTAATTGTCTTTTTAAAGAATATATTACGGTTATATTTTTTTTCCAAAAATATATTGCTGGCAATATATTTTTAAACAAAGTATTCCTGGTATTTTCATATAAAAACCTACTTTTATTCTAGCATAGTGTTTTGGGCGTTCATTATTTGGCTATATCTAGAACCCTAATAGGTCCTACCACTCCAGGTCAAGGTCGACCTGGGAACGACAATAATTAAGAGGCAGTTCCAAGCTCCTCAAAACATCTCAATGAGAGGCGTTGCTGTCACATGAACTTTATCGTCGTACCCAGGACGGACTACGCAATGATGGAACATTATGAAATAAAGTCATATCTTAATGTTTAAAGTTGATGAACTGTTTTGATTACGATAATTTCGCGTATAGAATTGTAACACATATGTAAAACCGTAAAATAAATAAGTGCGTAGCTTTGTGTAATAAGGAAAATGACATGCGTCACGCTATTACATTCAACGATATATCTTCTTCGCCGAAATGGCCATATTTGATTTTAACGAGAAATCGGAGAGCCGGGTTCGAATTCCAGTTAAATTCGTTGCATTCACTTACGCGCAAATACCATTGGGAAATGTATTAATTCATTTCTTCTCTCTTCATGTATGGGTTAAATAACAGGAGAAATTGGATTCTGTAGCCTGGGTAGGCAATCAATTTACAGCATAAAGCAACAACAAGTTACTGCGAGAAAATCTTTTGAAACATAATCGCCCAAGTGTGTATCACGCATGGCAGTTAACTGACTGACTATCCTATTAAATATGCTAAATAAGACCTACTTTTTTTTGAAAATGTCATGTCTCCCAGAATGCAGATAGCCACATCTCTTTTAAAATAATTTTCCTTGAATTTTCATAACTTTTAAGATAGTGAAAGTGATTTACCGTGGTCTTCTCCATGGTTTTGATTGCAGCGTAGTCCTTCTCTTAGAATGAATGTTACGTATGTTTTGAGAGCTTCGGCTACTGTGCGATCGAACCCATAGCTGGAGAAAGCCAATATTGGTCCATGGCTTTCCTTTCAATGCAAAAGTGAACACAGCTCGTCTCGGCGATTCTACATTCTTCGTCAATGAATTTAAAATAAATATTGGAAGTTGAGAAAAAGAGAATGTGAAGATCCATGTTCACCTACATTCTGATGCAGCATCATCATCATGTATCTGCCATGTCAATTCAGGAGATGAACTCTAATGTCCCTCCAAAACTTTCTACTTTCTGTAACTCTTAGTAATGTTCCTCTTTTCACTATCATTCTCAGTACCTATTTTGCCATTCATATAAACAAGCGTGTTAGTTTACTCTCATCCCTCTTTCCTCATCATGCAAGTTTTCTGTAGAGCAACACACTAAGCCTCATTGGCTTCACCTTTTCAACTGATTTGGACTGGAACGACTACATATAGCTGCATATAATGCTAGGAAGATTTGGTCACTCTGACGGACCAGAAAATGTTTCTCGTCAGAATCTTCTTTTCTGAACAAAAACCAACGAAGTATCTGTAATGTAATTGATCCAGACCTGGTAGCTTACCTCCAGTCGATTTCTCACCAACGTTATATGGCTTCTCATAGTGTTTTCTACAAATACTTTCACGATTACTGCTCTGACGAGCTTAGCTCCCTAGTGCTTCCCTCTGCATGAATTTACATTTTGACAGTGGCAGTTCTGTCTTGATTGGCGTGAAATGATTAAAAGAAGAATCAATCTTGCACATTTATAAATCTACCCATCGTCTGTGCATTAAATCGGTTAGTCAGTTAAGTGCCATACATGATACACGCTTGGGCGATTATGTCTCGAAAGAGACATGACCGACTGGACAGAAGATTATCCCGCAGTAGGTTGCCATTACTTTCTGCGGTAGACTGGTTGACATCGAACGCTATAGAACCCAATCTGTTCTGTAATTTAACCCAGACACAGGGTATTTGCGCGTAAGTGAATGCAAGGAATTCAACGGGAATTCAAACTCTAGCATTAAATACCGTTGCCATATCTAGTAAGGTGCTTTTGCTATTTTATTTTTGAGATTCTTGACAAAATCTTAAGAATGTTCTTTTTTTTTAATCATATCACCCCGAGCAAGGCGGTAACGCCACTGGTGTGCAGGGGGCTACATAAGAGTAAAAGGATTAGGGGAGAATGAGGAGAAGGACGAACCAGTTAGAAAGGAGCAAGAGAAGGATGGGAATACAGGTGTGATGACAGTTGCGAAGGTGGAGAGAAAGCAAATGATCTACAGGACAGTGTAGAAAGAAGTAGGGTCAAGTAGTTAAGAGATGAGTATTGACCTTGCATTTAAATTCCTGGAGGTTGTAGCCGTTAGGAAAGCAAGAATAAGGAAGCGAGTTCCACAGGCGGGAAGTGCGAGAAAAGAAGCTGCAGGAGTAGAATTGTCGTCTGAATCTTGTTGATCAGACTGTGAATGGGTGAGACCCAGTTCACAGTCTGGTTACAGGAGTAAACACCTGTTGCAGAGGCACCAGTGACTCAAGCTCGTTGGAACAGAAGCCAAGAAAGTATTTATAGAACAGATAAAGGGAAGCCACATCCCGTCGGTGGGAAAGTGGCTGTAGTCAAGCCGCCAAGTCGATACCTATCACATTAATGATTCTCCTTTGGAGCCTGTCATGAACACGGAGATGAACAGCAGAGGCACCTGACCATATATGGCAGCAGTACTCCATGCACGGACGAATGGTTGATTTGTATATATGCAGGATGGTTTCAGGTGGGAAAAACTTCCTAGCTCGACACAGTGACCCAACCTTCCTAGCAGTGGATTTAGCTATTGACTCAATATAGTGGTTCTACTTGAGATCCGATGAGAGGGTAAGGCCGAGGAGGCACAGAGTATTTCTTTCGGGGAGACTCACTTGGTCCATGCTTATGGGAGGCAGGAGAGGTTGCCTGTGATGATTGACAGACAGCAGCTTGGTCTTAGACGCACTGAAATTTACAAGCCACTTCTGCAATGTAATCGATACAAACTTGGCATTTTGACAGCAGTCGCAGACATAACGTGGTTTCCTGCTGTTTTTTGTTCTATAGATATTTTCATGTCAATTGCTCTGATGAGCCTTTTTCACTGGTGCCGCGACAAGAATTCAAGCGCTCTGCCATGTTGACATCTAGATCACACCCTTATATCGTTGAAATAGTTAAATGTAACTGCCACTTCTACACCAAAAGTTTCTTTTCTAGCGTTTTCTGCCCGTGGAACCCTTTTCTGTTTATTTCCTTTCACTGATAGCTACAATCTTCAAAAAACAGCTACAATCTCTCGTTGGTGATGCCTGCTCGTTGGTGGTGAAACATTACAAGTTGTTTTGCCGAGGTATTAAATGATAGGAACCAATTTTTATTCAGTTGAGCCAGCTAATGCAGAATGATCAGCTGTTAGACTTTTTGGTGGGGTGCACACATAAACCGAGGTATCATTTGAATATGTAAGGTGATTGGAAAACAATTATCTATTAAAAAACGTTCGTACATCATTGGTTGATTTTCATAAAACGTGTTTTATTTTTTATACTATAACAGTTAAAGTAGATCACAGGGTTAAAATTCTACATTTTTGCCTCTGAAATAAAAACAGAAATTAATACTGACATTCCACCATATTAAGGATCTTAATTGAAATAAATAGCTGCAACTAGAAAGATAGGGTCTCTGTGTCAAGTCATTGAGTTTTTTGTCAGAATTCATTTTGCACAATTATAATTCTACCATTCGTCCGTGCATTAAATACTGTTTAAATATCTGGCCGGGTGCTCCTGGAATTCATATCGAGGTCTTCAACAAAATCCAAACAAGGATCTACAATGTAATGGATCTTGATATGCCATCTCGACATTAGTCACTTTTTCACCGACGTGTCGTGGCTTCCCTCTGTCTTTTCTACAAATATTTTCATGCCAACGGCTCCGATTAAATTTTTTTAAATGAACTTTTTTTTTAATATAACTTTTCTCCAACTTCGCCACCGTGGAACTCCTTTCCATTTACTTGCTTCCGTGATAGGTACAATCTTTAAAAGTTTAAAAGCAACAACAATTATCATTTTCAGTTTTCTTTGAATTGCATCCATTCTTTCTTCGACATTCCTTGTACCTTCTCACTTTAACTGTCTAGGCACTAGTGACGGTTCCACCTTATCTTTTTTTTTTAATCGTTTCACCCCGAGCAAGGCTGAAATGCCACTGATGTGCAGGGGGCTACATAAGTGTAAAAAGATTAATTAGAAAAGAGTGAGGAGTACAAACTAGTTAGAAAGGAACAATAGAAAGCTGAGAAAGCAGGTGCGATGACAGATACATAGGTGGAGAGAAAGGGAAGGTTATACGGGGGTGGGGATAGAGCTAGGGTCCAGTGGTTAGTAGATGAGTATTGACATTGCATTTAAATTTCTGGAGGTTGTAGCCGTCAGGAAAGCAAGAATACGGGAGCGAGTTCCTCAGGCGGGAAGTGCGAGAGAAGAAGCTGCAGGAGTAGAATTGTCGTCTGCATTTGGCTAACTTGACTGTAAATGGGTGGGACCCAGTTGCCAGTCTGGTTGCGCGGGTAAACAACTATTGAGGAGGCATCAGTGACTTAAGTTCGTCTGAGCAGAAGCCATGAAATATTTATAGAACCGACAAAAGGAGGCCACATTTCGACGATGGGGAAGTGGCTACAGTCTAGCCGCCAGATCAGTACCTATCACATTACTGACTCTTCTTTGGAGCCTGTCGAGAACACTGAGGAAAACGGCAGGGGCACCTGACCATAAATGGCAGCAGTACTCCATGCACGGACGGATGGTTGACTTGTATATATGTAGGATGGATTCAGGCGGAAAAAAACATCCTGGATCGACATAGTGACCCAACCTTCTTAGCAGTAGATTTAGCTATGGATTCAATATCGTGGTTCCATTTGAGGTCTGATGACAGGGTAAGTCCGAGGAGGCGTAGTGTATTACTCTCCGGGAGAATCGCTTGGTCCATGCTTATGGGAGGCAGGGTCGGAGTTGCCGAGAGGGCAAAGCTGCGAGACTTGACAGGTGACAGGCGCAGAGGTGAAACATATAGTGAGGAATGACCCGAGCGAGTGCTTGGGAAGCGAGTGGGGAAGTCCACTACTTGCGTAAGGGATTGGGAAATAGCAAAGTTCATGGCGTGAATGCCAGCTGGATCAGTAACGGCGTTTTCAAGCCACTCAGAGTGATGGGCATTGAGGTCTCCAAATACAAATATGTGGGCGAATGTCTCCTAGAAAATAGCCTTATCTATGTCATCAGCAATGCTATCTAGTAGGGAGCAGTCAGGAGAGGAGGGAGAACAGTAAAGAAAGAATAGGTAACTAACCGAACTGAGGAGAAACAGGCGGAAACATATGTATTGGTGGTCAGTAGATTCGAGTGAAGTCACCCTAGCTATGGGGAGGTGTTCGCTGACATAGACACACAGCCCATGCATGTGGACAGTGGAATCCTTCCTTAAAAGGGGAAGATAACCAGGGATCGCATAACAGAATAAATAAATAAATAAAAATCCCAAACTTTTTTTTTCCAAATGAAGCATGAACGCCAAAAATTGAGGAAAAAAAATACAGATTTAAAAATCAATTCGTAACATACCTCACAGTTTAACACAGGAAATTTGAATTAAGAAACTTTCACTCTTCAATTCTTCCTTTTCCCAAAAATCAACATCGAGTTAAGCTGCGTGGTAAATTTGAAATCAAAGAACAGACCATAGCGGAGAGGGGTAACAAGTGGCTGCTGATACCTTGGCCAGGATAGCTTCGGATAACAGAATAAATAAATAAATAAAAATCCCAATTTTTTTTTTCCAAATGAAGCATGAACGCCAAAAAGTGAGGAAAAAAAAATACAGATTTAAGAATCAATTCGTAACATACCTCACAGTTTAAAATGATTCATATATACATTATAAAAAATTTAAACAACACTTAGATTAAACCATTGTAATAACAAAATTACAATATATATCCATATATATATATATATACGTGAAAAAAATCACAAGATCGCCAAGACCCTATATGTATATATATATATACATATATATGTGTGTGTATATATATGTGTATATATATATATATATATATATATATAAGAAAAAATTGAGGCAGACACATTATTTCATGGTAAATCGGAAGTATAGGCCTATTTTACACGAATCGTGTAAAATCTTCTGTACAATAAAGACGAAAGCTGATGATGGTTTGCCTGAAACAGGCCTATATTTCCGATTTATCATGAAATAACGTGTTTGCGTTAAATTTTCTTAAATTTGCTCCATATGTATTTATATACATATATATTTAGAGCTCTCTTAGAAAATTATCCTACAACTGTATGTACAGGATTCTCCTTTGGATTCTTCTATCTCTACACCGCATGCTGATATATATATATATATATATATATATATATATATATATATATATATTCTAAATATATGCTGTTAAATATAACAGACACTGTATGTCTATCATGTTTAATCATGAGCCTCCTTAAACATCGCATTTTTGGCTTTAATTTCCGGTGAAAATAAACACAAAAATTGTTCAACATTTAAATATTTTTTTATTATGCTGGTTCTAATATTTCGGCTCACATGTGCCATCTTCAGAGAGGTTACAGGAAAGTTCACATAAAGACATCCACCATCATTATGCTTAGATGAAAAAAGCGCTTTTACAATCACCTCTTATCCTTCAATAACAAAGAAAAACAAAACCTGACATCTTTTTCCAAATACTTTTGGATATTAAAAAATGAAAATAAAACACATAAAGTTAAATGCAAACAAGTAAGAACATCTCAATCAATGAAGGAACCGTGTTTCTTTTGTCTTCAAGAAAAAATTGAAATCATTAAATACATGAATAGCAACAGGCCTTTAAACCAGAGGCATGAAACCACCGTAAACTACAAACACATTAAAGAACTTACCTTACAATCATGCTAAAAAATACTAAACAAGCCAAAGCTAGGACTCCTTAGAGACATTAAACTTTATAATATCAACAACACTCTTACATCAAATTTTACCTATTCAATAACACCAACTGTGATCTATGTTAAAGTTTCATAGAAAAAAATGATTTCCTGAATTTAAAATTAAGGTTATATTCACAAAATTAGATTAATTATAAAAACTGAGTTTAAATTAAAAAAAAAATGTATAGTTGTACAATTAAATAAGAAAGATAGGTCCAATAAATAATAACTACTATCCACACTTCATCGCATCTAATCCTATTCTTTCCAACCCTTACACTTCCTTAGTCTCCTCTTTACTAAACCCGAAAAAAAAATCCAGCCACTACGCCATAAAAAGCTATACAATATCTTAATGTTAAATCTGTCTACAAAATTCTCGACAAGTTCACTAATGAACTCTATCACCCACAAAATCCTTATTTTCAAAATTTCAACGGACAATTTATATAACTTATCTCCTCAATAACCCCATCTACATCCTACACACAATTCGCCAAATATAAGAAAAGAGAGTTTCCATTGTTTTCCACACCACCTGAGGAGACATTGTCATATCAATGCCGAAACAAAAGGGCACTTTAAAGTGGATAAACATTTGTATATGTTCTAAACTATATATATATATATATATATATATATATATATATATATATCGTGTATTTAGGCAGCAATCGCTTCTATATATATATATATATATATATATATATAGCATAATGATAATCCACATATACTGTATTAATATGTACAGGAAAAACTACTGAAAAGTTGTAAGATAAAAATGTATTTTTTGACAGTATTTATTTATTTATTTCTATTATTATATATATATATTTGATATTTCAGACCGGCCTCGGCCTTTCATCATTTGTTTCTGATGAAAGGCCGAAGGTATCTGAAATATCAAATATATATATAATAATAGAAATAAATAAATAAATACTGTCAAAAAATATATATTTTTATCTTACAACTTTTTCGTAGTTTTTCCTATATATGTTCTAGGTGTTTCAACGAGAGAAATATGCATATTTTAAATAAAAGAGAGAAATCGCAATCGTTTTTGGCAATAAAGTGGATTTTTTAAAAATATATATTGCATTTCATTTTTCATATTTTTACTTCACGTGTTTCTGATTTCATGACCTTCATCAGAAAAAGAATGATTAGTTTCATATATTGTAAAAAAAAAGTTAATTCTCCCTATAATTTTGATATATACATATATGTATACATACATATATATCAAGGCGAACAAAATGTCTGCCAATAAAATACTCAATCAAAATCAATAATTCTTGTACTAGAAGTAATTTAAAATTCAAAATATTTATTGGCGGTCTACTTAGAGTTTTGCAATTCTTAACTCACTTTATAATTTGTCCTGTAAAATAAAATATTTTATGTTGTCTTTGTGTTAAAGAATCCCGAAAATCCGTGTCGAAATCCGATAAATATCGTGAACCTAATTATTTCTAATTTAATAATACTTATGCATTGATTCCAGATTACTATATCAGTAATATGTAATCCAACCCGGCGAACTTCTATCAAATGTAAGTTGGACGTGTGACGGGGGGTACTATTTGTTCATATTATTTATTTTTTTATCTTTCTAATTTATCTTTTTCTTTTAGAACAGGGTATTGAATATACCTGCACTTTGTGTGTCAAATCCTTCAGGACGGGATTCTACGTCTTTAGTTGCTTTCTATGCTTGCAAAATATATCATTAATAATTAAAACGTGTCAAATTTCTTGATATGCGAACTGCTTTGCATGCGACGCATTATTTGCTTGTGCCTTTCTTAAAATACCCGAAATACTATCACCTCACAATCGCAGCGGGCTACAAGGCACCTCAACTGGTACCCACTCCCAGTACAGCTATATATAGCTTATTTACCAAAACATACGAAAAGGTCAAGGTTGCCCCCAAAAATGTTTTACGGTTCATCTATGTAGAAAAACAAACATTGATATTTTCAAATCTAAGCTTAGAACCGCAATGCAAAATACGAATTGAAATACGTATGAAGTGGTAGCAAGAAGTGAAGACTTTGCGGATACATTCGATTGATCCTTAATTAAAAGAAATTAAAAGCATCCACACTGAATGATGAAGAGCTTTCATTAAAAAGCTGGCAGTGTAAACTCCTCCTTGCAGTACAGAGGGAATGTGAGTGATTTGACTCCATTGAAATGGCTTGGTGAGTCTTATATAAAAAATAGCAGTATCGCCAGGCGTAGTTCCTGTGTAATGAAAGCTTTAAAACTAATCCATAGAGCTCAGACTCAGTCTAAAGCATATTTGTGTGAAGTTTGGTGAGAATCGGATAAAAATTGTGGATTTGTATAAAGGACATAGACAGATAAACAGACATACACAAACAGCTTGCCTTTTATATATATATATATATATATATATATATATATATATATTATCGATTTTCTGCACTATTGTAAGAACTGCAACCTTCAAACTTCTGAATATAGTTTCTTAAGTTTTTGTTTATGAGTGTATGAAATTTGATTAAAATCGGACCACTCCTTCTATAACCCGATTTTTTCGATTATCGATTTTCGATATTTATCGGGGGTACCTCGACACAAAACCTAACTAAGAACACTCGCAGATGCTTATAGTACAACTGTGTCAAGAAAATCGGTTCAACCGTTTCGGAGTCTATAGGTAACGGACACACACAGACACACAGAGACAAAATTCTAGTTATAAATAAGTTTAGATTCAGTGAGTCAGTTAAGCGCCATACGTGATACACGCTTGGGCGATCATGTCTCGAAAGAGACATGACTGACTGGGCAGAAGATTATCCTGCAGTAGGTTGCCATTGCTTTCTGCGGTAGACTGGTTGTCGACCAAGGCTATAGAACCCAATCTGTCATGCTATTTAACCCATAACTGGAAGGAAGACACGGATTAATACCTTTGCTAAGGGTATTTGCGCGTAAGTGAATACAATGGATTCAACTGGAATCCGAACTCGGCTCCCCGGTTTCTCGTGCCGAGCCGATATCCACTGTACCACAGCGCACATTAGATGTCTGAAAAAGTAGAACTAACGACTGATCTCTTCTAGCTGAACATTGTCCATGAAAATAACGATAAAGAAGCGCACGATTGCAGTAGCCAGTCTGTAGAAAAGAGGTATGTCACTTGAAGTGTAGTTAAATCGCATTAATCATAAAATATGCTTTTAGGAATTCATGTGTCTGAATACACATGCAATCCTCACAATGAACAAAAAGTTTTTGACGCGTCTTTTTGATGAATCCTTACCGTGATGCCGCGGTTAATACAAACAATTTGTTTTTCGACATTTTTATAGTTGTATGGTTGCCCGCAGACATTAAACTTCATATTAGAAATGGGAAAAGAATTTCCCTGCAGTCATGATTTTATACTGAATTCGTGAATTTGCACGACTTTCATTTTCCTTTTGAGTCTCTCGTGATAAAAGAATTCAAGAGATATGATAATTACTTTTCGAAATTACATAAAAATTTATGTATAACAAATACTTATTGTTGTCTATGGCGATGCAGGTGCTGTTATGGTTGTTGGTTCAGTTCAAGAAATTAGCAAACTGAGTTCGAATTCCAACTAAGTTTCTTACGTTCACTTTTGAGAATACACTTCAAATATGTATGAATGCATCTCTTCTCCTACCACGTATGGGTTAAATAAGAGAAAAGACTGAAGCCATGGTAAACCGTAAGCAAATAATGTTGATCTATAATATCATTACTTTGGGCCTGTCAGTGAAATCTGGACAATCCTTTCACAGAGGAAGATAAGACTGGAGACAACAAAAAATTGGATCTAGAAAAAGATGCTAGGAATATCATGAGCGGAGCATTTAAGCAACAAGGAAGTCTGAAGAATAATGGAATAAAAAGACATTTATGTATACATAATGAAAGAGATAGGATTGGATAATTTGGCATCATGATATGCGACGGAAAAATAAGCAAGAAGACATCAAGCCTGTGGTGCTTATGTAAATTGATAGCAGAACATAAATACGGTGAAGGCTTAGCAAAGGTAGTAATATTGCTAAAGCCTACAAAGGATAGGAAGTTATGAAGGGCCATGAACGGCCGTGTCTTTTAGGTATGCGACACAAAGAAGAAGAAGATATATCTTGTGATGTGCATGCCATGACTACGACGATTCGGAGAAAAAACAGTAAGAACCTTAGTCCATAATTATCTCCGATCTAATCAAGTAGTCTAACCTTTGACTGAAAGAGAAATAGTTCTCTGCTCTATGAAGGATATCAGCTGTATACTGTTTTCAAAAAGACGAGTGAGCATCCAGCGTTATTAGAAAGACGCGTGAGACAAGGATGTGTCTTTTCAACGGATTTGTTCAACTTGTACAGCGAGAACATTTTGAGAACCCTAGATGACACGCCAGGATTTGTTACTGGAGGCCACAACTTGAACAACATAAGGTATGCAGATGATACAGTGCTGATTTCAGACACGGAAAGGAAACTACAAGACACCCTACAGAAGGTAGCGGTGGAGAGTGAAAAAAAAGGACTGCAAATAAACTTCAAGAAAACTGAATGCATGGTCATCAGCAAAAGGTGCAACCCAAAATGCCAAATACATGTTGGGAATACCAGAATCAAGCAAGTACAAAAATTTAAATACCTAGGAAGTGTTCTAACAGGAGATGGAAAGTGCGACACAGAGATCCGAAGGCGAATTGGCAATGCAAAGGACGCGTTCCAGAAGCTGAGCAAAGTACTAACACACAGGAAAATTTCACTAGAAACAAAGAAAAGAGTGCTGGATTGCTATGTGATGTCAGTTCTTCAATACGGCAGTGAATGCTGGACAATATCATCGAAAATGAGGACAAAACTGGAAGCAGCGAAAATGTAGTTCTACAGAAGGATGCTGCGCATATCGTGGACTGAGCATGCAAACAACGATGAGGTGTTGGAAAGAATTGCAACTAAAAGGAAATTAATAGTGAGCATCAAGAAGAGACAACTGATGGTCCTGGGACACGCAATGAGGAAGGAGAGCTTGGAGAACCTGATACTGACTGGCCAGATAGAAGGAAAGAGAGACAGAAGAAGGTAGTGGATAACATATTTGCAGGGCCTGATCAGGTGGATGACGGAACGGGGTTTGCCAGGAGTAACATGAGCAAACATACTAAGAGCCACAAGGGATAGGGAGACGTGGAGAACCATAATTGCCTACGTCCTGAAATTACAGGGCACATAGAAGAAGAAGAAGAAGTGTAGGCAAACTCTTTGAGTCTAATATTAAATAGAAATTTGTCGATCATCACCAGAAAAGCAATATACTAAGCGACACATAGTACGGATTTCTTTCCCCCTAACTCCACTTCTGATGCCCTGTCGTTGTACTGAAAATCAACAAAGCACAGGATACGAAATTTACCACGTGAGCGATGGATAGATATATCAAAAGCCGTCGATAAATGAGGTACAGGATTTTGCTACACAAACTCTACGTCTGTGGCATTATGTGAAGAGTATTTCTAATTATCAAGTTCTTTTTCTCAGGTAGGTTCATAAAGGTTACCGTTAATGAGCAGTCACCAACAATGCGCGTGTATTCTTAGACTCTCCGCTTGGTCCTACATTTTGTTCTATATAAACAATTAATCAATAAATATTCTTAGATTATTAATAAATATCTATACTGATGACACCACGATTTAACCCGAGAACACTAATCATGGGTATATAGTCAGTCAGTCAGTCAGTTAAGTGTCATACGGGATACACGCTTGGGCGCAAGATTATCCCGCAAGATTTTCCCAACCCAAGGTTGCCATTACTTCCTGCAGTAGACTTGTTGCTAGCCAGGGCTATAGAACCCTATCTGTCCTGTTATTTAATCCATAATTAAAGGGAAGAAACGGATTAATATCTTTCCCGAGGTATTTGCGCGTAAATGAATGCAAGGAATTCAACTGGAATTCGAATTAAATACCTGATTTTCAGTATCAAAATAAAAAACATTTTCAGTTCCTAATAATGTTAACTCAAAGTACAAATTTCGAAGTGCCTCCATGTATAATATTTCAAATAAAGATGTATATTTGATATTACTTTTTACTATTTTCAAAATCGGGTATGATGTACCCATGGTTAGTAGTGGTGTCATTTTAAGTGATGGTTAGTGTTCCCGGGTTAATGATCCACTTAAAAAAGCTAGCGGGTCAGAGTTGATCAGAAGCCTCTCTCTTCTTTTGATTTCGCTTACTCTCTGATGGTTAAAAGTGAAGAGTTTCGTTTTAGGGGCGTTAAAATTAACAGACCATTTTTTCCCAGTTAATCACTGATTATAACTCAAAATCTGATCTGATTTGGATATACACTGTTACTATCTTTGAGATGTCTCTTGGATTTGGTAATTTTTAACCTTTATATTGAGAATTGCTCTGAGGTTGCTTCTTGTATCAAAGATGTTTCCTACCTTCTCAGACATACCAGGTGAAACCTCAACCTACTCTATGGATCACACTTGCAACTTCTGTCGTTATACCCCACAGAAACCACTATTCCAGCGTGATATTTCTAATCACAACATACGCCTATTTGTGACTGCACGTTATAAATCTAACCGTGTCCTCGAAGTAGCTAAGTCTTTATTTTCTGAGAGCATAAGGTATGGCAGTGCATCTAACAGCTATGGTTCTAGTGATTACTGGCCGTTCTGTGTATTAAATCAATGTAATTTTTCTATTCCAGCACTCTTCAATCAATTTGACGTGTTACCAATTTCCGATAAAGCTGAATGTTTCTTCCGTAAATTCTCTTTAAACACTACACTCAGTTCCTCTGGAGTATCCTTACCAAACTTTCCAATTAGAACTGAGTTTCTATTAAGTGATATGCATATACCCTCTAATATGGATTCCTTAAAAACTAGTGAATCTGATGGTGTCTCTGTAATAATCCTTAAGAAGTGTAGTCCTGAACTGCCTCCTGTTGTATAATAAATGCCTAACTCACTGCCTCTTGCTTTTCTGCATGCTGAAAATTCTCATCTATTGTTCCAGTTTGAAAGTAACATCTAACCAAATTTTTTAAATGACATTGTTTTTCCTATAAAGTTGTGAAATGAATGCCATCTTGAATGGCCACTCTTCTAGATACTTTTGCAATGATAAAGGTGACCCCTAGGGTGCTACCTTTTGTCTTACTTTGTTTTTAGTTTTCGTTAACGAACTCAAATATTTTGTCTGCACTTGGTTCATCATCTATCATATACACAAACATAAACACTCAAATACACACAGAGAATACATATATATATATATATATATATATATATATATATATATATAATGCGTTAATTAAGAAGCTGACATTTTTTTCATTTTGTTCAAACACAAACAGGTGGAATTTAACGAAAGGCTGTATAAAAATTGTATTATTCTGCACAACCGGTGTATGAAAAAAAACTTCTAATTTTTTTTTCCATAATAAAAGATCGCTGACAAAGTGAATGTCAGTCAGTTCAGTGCCATACGTGATACACGCTTGGGCGATCATGTCTCTTTTAAAACATCACTGACTGGGCAGAACATTATCCTGCATTAGGTTGCCATTGCTTTCTACGGTAGACTGGTTGCTAGCAAAGGCTATAGAATCTAATCTGTCCCGTTATTTAACCCATAACTGGAGGGAAGAGACGGATTAATACCTTTCCCAAGGGTATTTGTGCGTAAGTGAATGCAAGGTATTCAACTGGAATTCGAACTCGGTTCCTCGATTTCTCGTCCCGAGCCGATATCCACTGCGCCACAAGGCACATATAAAGTGAATGTACTTCGCAGAAATGATCAAGTTTTACTTGAAAATATATACATATTTAGCTCTGTAAATAGAAAATGTTATTTAAATCGAGCCCTTTGACTAGAGCAGTTTTAATATCTATATTAATAGGATCTTCTTTAGGATTTTACCTACATCCCATTTTCTGCTTGTATTTAAATATATATATGGTAATTATTATTTTTATTATAATAATATCATATTACAACTCAATAGCTATAAACTTTCTGTTTTAAAGCAACATACATCTTAAATCAAATCACCCACCATCATATATATAACATATACCACATTTAGTTGAACACAGAATAAACAATAACTCCTACACTAAAGATATTTTCTATCAGCAAAGTCATTTCAATAATACAGCCTTAAAAACAGCGGCTATAATAGCAAGGATCTTAAATATTGTAAGCAAATTAATTATACAAAACATAATCGAATTAAAAAAATAATTTGGTAAACGCCACTATTTAACTAAATGGTTAGTACGAATTTAGGCAATAAACTCCCAAATCTAGTTCAACAATACTTCCCAACTGATCCACTTAGCAAAACTTTTAATAAAAATACACTGAAACTTGGTTATAGCTGAACTTATCACCTCGATATCATAATAAAAAAACACAATAATAAAATTCTAAAACAACATTATATTAATTATAACCAACATATCATAAACGATGATAATAACCCTGCATCTGTCTAACCCCTAACGTGTGTCTTATGCAAAATAAATGACTTACAGATCCAATTGTATACCACGAATATACTAAGAATAATTTTAAGTACCGATTTTTCCAGCATCACTTATCTTTCAATAACAAAGTATATAGTAATTCTACTTCTCTCTCTAAATACTACTAGCAATGGAAAGATGCAAATAAAACTTCTACAGTTAAATGAAAAATATTAACTTAAGCCAGAACTTGTTAATCTTGATAAGAAATATATTTTCTTTGCTTACAAAAAATCCATGTAATAAATTTTCCAAAACTGACTTATTGAACCAACTTAACAAAATAACTAATTTCTGCAACCCCAGAATCCTCCATACACTTAAATAGATCTAAAATGTTCACAAATTTATTTCAATATTTTCATTTTTTGCTCATTTTATTATTTAAAAATTTAGCTTATTGATCTTGCTATTTTTTTTTACTATAATATACTTTCTTTGTAAAATCTCCTTAAATATATATTTTCATTTTATTTTTATCATAATTCTTATCTTTCTGTTGGTTTTATTTTTCTCATATTTCTTTTATTTTGTTTATTTTTCTTTTTCAAAGTTTAAATTTGTCTTCCTTTTTTCATCTCTTCTCTTATCTTCTATCTTATTCTTTCGTCCTTTCTTTTTTTTTCTTTTTTTGGTCTTTTATTTATTTTTTCTGTTTCATGTTTTTCTTCTTCCGGTTTAAAATTTTCGACATGTTTGGCTTTCCGCGGCAAAACATTTGCTACACTACTGTCTGTGAAGTCGTACACTACCGTTCTTTGGGCTCGTAATAACGTCCCACCTGACTTAATTAACTCATTGGCTGACCTTGTTTTTATTTATTTCTTCCTTTTTTATTTCTTCATTTTATATATATATATATATATATATATATATATATATATATATATATATTTTAAATGTTCTTACTTATATATACAAAATAAATTAAACATAATTTACTGTCTGATGATGGTGCTTTAACACCGAAACTTTATTGCTACTGAGTTGTGTCGTCCGTGATTGCATCAGATTTTTATCACACCCAGACTATAATGCCTCCACTATTGATTAGTTGTCCTAAGGATATTATCTATGATGGTCGTTACTCAAAGGAAGCGTACTGAAATTGTAACACTGCACAAACACACTGATAAGACTTGTAGAGAGATCGCGGATATTGTTGGTGTCAGCTTTTCAACTGTCAATCGTATCGTCAAGATGAAGAAACAAACAGTCCAAAACGCAAAGGAAAATGCGGTCAGAAAAGAAAAACAATGCTAAGAGACGATGTATACGTGATCAGGGAAAGTGTGAAAGATCCTAGAAAGAAATCATTCGTTTTATTTTAGTTAAATTGTAAAAGGGTATATTTTCAAGAAAATAGCTAATAAAAAAATTATCATCTTTATCGAAATATTCACTTTCAATGCTTCATGCAGACAGTATAAATTTAACTAGAGCATGTGTAAATGCGTTTCAGGTTAAAAGTTTCCAGGCAAAATTGAAAAGAAAAAGAAAAAGAAATAGCGGAAATAACAGATGACTAGCAAAGTTATCTCGGTCGTTAAAATGCGAAAGTCTATCAGGTTACATTTGCATACGATGATAATTTTTGTTCATCAAATATTAACAAAACTTTTTGTAATAAAATATAAAAAAATAAGCCAAATGCGAACGTTTGGTTTGTCAGAAATAATGAGTATATACAAGTGAGTGTGTGTTTTTTTTTTCAAATTTCGTTTACAGAAATCAATATATCATCAATAAAATATTCTCTTTCCCACATTTCGCCGAGCAAGAAATAGATAGTTGATATCTTGCATATTCAATTTGTGGGCTGGTTACATATTTTTTAAAATGGCTGTTGTTGCAAAAATTCATTTCCTCAAATAAAATGTTCATAAAAAAACGATTTCTTACCTGTTCGCTTCTCTGTCGATATTCCAAACTATTATTTAAAGAAATTACGTTTTCACAACACAATTACTAAGAAATAATCAGAGTAAAGACTTATTGAACGATCTCGTACTTCCAGCCTGTGGAACTCCCTACCGCATGCTTGCTTCCCCGACAGCTACAACCTCCAGGAGTTTAAATGTAAGGTCAATACACCTCCTAACACACTAACTCACACCCACTCTCTCCCTATGTACATCCTAAGTCGTCTATCACCCTCCTTCTGACATTTCCTATACCCAATCCCTCTATCTAACCCCCTGCGCTATAGTTGCAGTGGAATGCCTTGCTTGGTGTGACACGATTAAAATAAAATATGTGTGATATGAAAGTAAGAAGAATAGTGTAGAAAGTGAATATTATGAAGATATGACGGAGAAATAACGAATGACTGAAGAGGTTAAGATTGTAGTCTTCAGAAAAGCTTTTGGGAAAATAGCTTTCAAAGAGAAACACCTTCCCTGCACAAATAAGTTGTAATTTGAACAAATGATGGCGGATATTGACCCTAAAGGTCATGTAATAGTTAGCAATATTATCTCACTAGATCAATTACTATTGAATAGTGAGTGCAAACCTCACTGGGTGATTCATACTTTCAGCCTCGTTCACCACCTATACTATGCTCAGGAAATCACCACCATAATATTAATAGCGGCCATTTTACATTGTGCTGTGGATTCCGGGTGAGGAACCGCACAAAATAATGAACAACAAAACAGATATGGAGATAGAAAAGTAGGTTATATTGAACGTAATATACAAACTTGAACGCAGGTTAGTGAATCCAAGAATACTATTAGTAAGAAAATAAATATATACAAGTCTTGAAGTGAAGTCGTTGGAAACAGTATATCCACATATATTATTCTAGCTGAGTGGAGCTCAGAGATACTCTGGTCTCTGGGTAACTTCGGTATCTCTCGGAACTCTCCGACAACTGTAACGGATCTCTACGGTTACTCTCCACTGCCAACTGTAACGGTATTTAGTCACCTACTCATTTAAGGCGAAAATGTGACACAAGGTTTTTTAAGGCCATATAGTCAGGCCAAAAATATCTGTCTGTCTTTCTCCAGTCGTGATTCTACCCTTCGGCGGAACCACGACTGTGTTAGTGCTCTCTGCCCGAAAACAGAGAGTGCTCTCCACCCGAAAGCAGAGAGCTGACAGTGTCATAGTAGCAGCGGCAAATGCCGACTGCAACGGTATTTACCCACCTTCCCAGGTAAAGCGAGATGTGACACAAGGTCTTTTTCATATGAGTCTTCCCGGCCATATAGCCAGGCTAAAAATATCTGTCTATCTTTCCCCAGTCGTAATTCTTCCCTTCGGCGGAACCACGACAGGGTTAGTGCTCTCTGCCCGAAAGCAGAGAACGCTCTCCACTCAAAGGCAGAGAGCTGACAGTGTCATAGTAGCAGCGGCAAATGCCGACTGCAATTTCTGTTCTCTCTATGGCAGGAGTATATGTAACCTCAGTCGTGTCCATTATCATATACAAAATGGGGAGATCCCACAACACATTCCAAAGAAGAGCAAGCAGAAAATATCTAAAACCAAAGCCGGTAATATATATCGACTCATTATCGTAGTGTAATGATCAACAAGCAGGACTGATAGATTATTAATAGTTAGTTCGAGAAGGCCTGAGGACTGTTTACTTATGACATTCCAAACTATATTAATATTAGTTGATTCACTACGTCGTGCTAAACGAGTTTTTCCTACCATTTGTCCATGCTTATAATATTGCTGCCACATCTGGTATAGTGCTTCTGCTATTTATATAGAGCTCCGTGATAAAGTCTAAAGACGAATCTGCAATATTATTGGTTCTGAACTGGCAGATTAGCTTCAGCCATTTTCCCAATGACTTAAGGTTGCCTCTCTTTACCCTTTCTATAAATACTTTCATGGTAATTATTCTGACGAGCTCTTCATTATGATACCTAGACTCTTCGAACTTTTACGCAGTGCTAGACTGGAGACGAGGTCTCAACAATTTATATCGAGCTAGATGGATGTATGCGTAAATTCTATGCTAAATATTTATTTTCTCGCAATTCTAGCTTATGAATCTCCCTTTCCAACGGCATCGTTTCCAACGCTTACTGAAAAACATTCAAATGACTCAATTAAGAAACTTTATTTATTTAGTTGCAATCGTTCTATTTATTCTTTACAAATTTTAACATCAAAACAATACATTTTCAATCAATGGTGGCAAAGTTTTTTTTCCCAAGACACACGGTTACTTCAAAACAAACAAATGTCTCAAGACTTATGAAAAGTTTTGACGGAAAGAAGGCTACCGTTTAAGATAAAATCCCAGTGGTTAAAAATATGAACACGGCCATCATCAGTCTAAGCGAAATCGTTTAAGCGCTGCTTGAAGAAGTATGTGGAAGGTATCTTGTGCATGCCGTATTTTAAGGAATGTGGCTGATCCCTGCTTCAGTAAGGATCCATCAGCCTCCTCAGTGTCATTAGCAAATATTTTGAAGCTAAAATCAACAAGATTTTTGATTACCTCGATAATGACAACTACCTGAGCAACAAAGAGTACAGCTTTCGATCGACTCGGTCCACTGCTGATATCTGCTCATTTTTTTTCACTGAATCAGTGAGGCTCTAGACAACATATTTTTTAGGAAGTTCACATGAGATATTTCAGAGTTGTTGAAATGGGTGCCGATGAAAGAGTCATCTTAGTTATAAAGTTCATCCTAATAGGTAAATCCTTGAAGGTTAATACGAATAGCCTGTCTTCTGAGGCCCAAACGTTACTCAAGAATAGCTTCTTGGTTGAATTCCCATTCTATTTTGCGTAAATGATCTTAGAGTATACCCCAATTGTATGTAAATAACTATGCTGATGAAAAATATGGATGCACCTTTACAGATGGATATGAATGCACCTTTAAAGTTTTACATGACAAGAGCTTGACAGCTGACCTCGACTTTAACATAGCTTTAACTGAGGTCAGAAAACTAGCTGGTAACATTAGGTACCTTGAAACCAAACTAGTGAGGTTTGATCATCACAGAAAAACCATGAATTTCTCAAGTATTTTTCCATGATCCCCTGTTAGGACTTAAACTCATCTTAAACCTCAAGTAAAATTCGTGCATACGATCTATCGTTAAAGATCCTCAGAAAGTGGTCAGGGCCCTGTACCGTTCCAGTAATTACCTGACACCTTCTGGTAATGTTTACCTCTATAAGAGCAGAATCAAGCGAAAAATGAAGTACTGTAAAGACTTTCCTGTCTCACTAGAGTCCAAAAGTGTCTCTGTTTTTATGGATAATGAATTATTTACCGTCCTGGGCACTTCCCGTGAAAATAGCGATAGAGTAGTGCCAGGCTTACACAATTTCGTCTTTGGGAAAGGGCCCAATCAATCTTCATACGTTAGTGCCAACAGTTCTAACCTGCACGGGTAAGACCCTTTATGCCACACAAACTTTAGCGCACCAAATCTTTCTTTCGTATTCCAGTGTTGAATTGTATAAGTTTCAACCGAGCAAGCTCTTTCCATGAGAGGCTCCCTGTGGAAAATATAGCGGTCAACCCTAGACATGAATAGTCTAAGACTGTAGTGATCGGGGATCTTAAAAAAGATAGTTTTCTTTTCTCACGCTTTCTGTTCACTTGATAGCTACAAAAGTTAAAATGCAACGTCAACTGACATCTTCAATCTTCTTGAATCCCGTTCAACTTTTACCCTTTCTTCAATATCAGTTGTATCCAATCTATTCTCTCACTGTCGCCCCCCACACTCGGCGCGCTAGTGGCGGCTCCACCTTGCTTGAAGTGAAATGATTAAAAAAATTAAAACGAACAGTATATATTATAAACAATATAACAAAACAATATACCTTATAGGAAAAAGAGTATAACAAGAACAGGGTACATTATATTATAACATGTAGAGAAAATATTATGGGAAAAACAGCAAAAGCTCTGTATATATAATAGTAAAGCAGTATAAGAAGAATATAATAGATTATAGTACTAACTGTATAACAACATGATGAATTGCAAGAAAACAGTATAACAAGAAACAGATGCATTATTGGTAAACAAGAACAGGAAATATTATACGAAAACAGTAAAGCAAGAACAGCATATATTATAGGAAAATAGTATGACAAAAGGAGGATGCATTATAGGGAGACAGTATGACAAGAACAGGATGCATTATAAGAATACCGTATTACAAGAACAGCATACATTACAGGAAAACAGTATGACAACAACAGGATGCATTATAGGAAAACAGTATGTCATAAACTGGATACATTATAGGAAAACCGTAAGACAAGAACAGCAAGCATTATAGGGAAACAATATTATAAGAACAGTATGCATTATAGGAAAACCGTATGACAAGAACAGGATGTATTATGGGAAAACAGTATGATAAGAACAGGATGCATTATAAGGAAACATTATGATAAAAACAGTATATATTATAGGAAAAAGAATAGGATGCATTATGGAGGAACAGTATGACACAGGATACATTATAGGAAAACAGTCTAAAAAGAACATGATACATATAGTAAAACAGTGTAAAATGTACTGGATACATTATACAAAAAATATTACAAGAACGCGATATGTCATAGGAAACAGTATGAAAAAACAGCAATAATAGGATATAGGAAAATAGTATCACATATTGAATTACCCGACGTTATTTATACGGGAAGATAATGGCGAAAACACATGAGACAAAAAGGTGAAAAGGATAGAAAAAAAGGAGTAATAAAAAGAATGAGGGTCAAAAATTAAAAGAAACCTTGAACAGATAAAAAGGGAAAAAGTCGAGTATTGCTTATTATTATTATTATTATTATTATTATTATTATTATTATTATTGTTATTGTTGTTATTGTTGTTAATAATATGGGAATGAATAAAAGAATAAATTCAGAAAAGATAAGAAAAGAATTAAAAATTTTTTTTAGAAATAATCGGAACAAATATTTTAAGATAAAGAAGAGTAACGATAACGTGCAACGAAGGAATGGAAAAGACAAAAAAAGGGGGAAAAACCACAATGAAATAATGATTATAAAGCGAAAAAGAAATAGAAAATCAGAAATATGATTTATTATGATAACAACGATTACTTGCAAGATCCACAGCGTTGCAATACCAACCCTGTCAGAGAAATCGATATTGGTTGCCTCGATAGCATCAATAAAATTAACGCATGAAAACTGCAGTTCGTTTTCACTTGCATCTTTCTCTCTTCTTTTTTACGCTTGTCATGATAAAGGGAAAGTTTTGATAAATTCTACGTATAAGTTCGTTGTATTATTGGAAGACATCTCTGCGGAATACAGATCTTTGCCAACGGTACACAGAAGGGAAAAAATAACATGTACCTTTTGACCCATCACTGAATAGATCAAATCAGATCAGATCGACATGGTCTTCGGGTCGGGAGCACATCAAGCAGCCTGAGAAATATGTACCATGATGTGAACTGATTATAAGCCAGTGGGTCTTTTTCTTATGGAATTAGTTTGTTTGAATATGTTTATGTTTGGGGTTAATACCCTGTTCATTTGCGAGTGGCGTATCTACTGCATAGCAAGTAGGGTACATGCCAGGGGCCCCACTTGATAGGATGAGACGCCACGACGCCATTTCTTCTTCTTCTTCTTCTTCTTCTTCTTCTTCTTCTTCTTCTATGCGCCCTGCTCTTCCAAACAGTCGGCGATCATGACTCTCCACAATCTCCCATCCTTTGTAGCTCTTAGTAAATTTTTCCATTTTATTATCGCTCCTAAACCCTGTTCTGCCATCCATTTACACAGGCTCATTTGTCAGTTAACTGCAATACGTGATTCACGCATGGGCGATCATGTCTCGAAAGAGACATGACTGACTTGGCAGAAAATTATTTCGCAGCAGGTTGCCATTAATTTCTGCGTTAGAATGGTTGCCAGCCAAGGCTATAGAACTCAATATATCCTGTTATTTAACCCATAAATGGACGGAAGAGACGGATTAATACCTTTCCCAAGGGTATTTGCGAGTAAGTGAATGCTAGGAATTCAACTGGCTCCCCGATTTCTCGTTCTGAGCCGATATGCACTCCACCACAGGCTCATTAGGTTGGTCATATACTATCACTTTTGCTTTCAATCCATCCAGTGTATGTTAAAATTTCCAGGCCCTCTTTCCTCATTATATATCATAGATATTTCAACTATCATTTTCTGATGTTAAGTAAGAGAAAAGTTTGAAAATTCTATGGCCTGACTACGAAGTTTATCCAGAAATAAACAATGCAGTTTATATTCATGCATGGAAGATTACACGGTTCTCGCACAACACATTCAGAGTCAGCCTGTGAATATTTCAGACCACTCTCGTATAAGTGTCATTTCTGTTTCCATTTTCTTTAAAAGTTCGACATTTTACAAATCTTTGGCCCACGGTATTCTCAGCATCCTGCTGTAGACCTACATTTATATTACCTAAAGCTTTTTCTTCATCTGCTAGATTGGCCCTCCTTCACAGCCTCAATCACATCCACGGGTTACATGGCAGTTCAGTACACTTTTCTTGTTTTCTAACGACATTTTCCTGTTTCATAATTACTTTGCTTAGCTACTGAAAGGCATCTTTCTCTCTCCCAATGTGCTTTCGGATTTTGATGTTGCATTTTCCGATAACCTTATCTTTGGAATTTTTTTTCAAGGAGGACATAATTAAAAAATACCTTAATAAATATAACGGGAAAGACTTTTCATATATAATTTCATCACTACACCTTAATAGATATTCTAAATAGCCTCATATTTTATTTAAATTTAAGTACTTTGACTTGATATTCTTACTTTGAAGAAATGTTAGAAAAAGGTTTCAATAAATTTGAAATTTACTATAGTACAGCTCTTATTTTCTGCTAATGTATTTCTACGTTCGTATTTACACAAATCGACACGTTTACAAACAAAGATAAAGTTAAAATTCTTTTTTAAAAAGTTTGAATCGTTAAATTATAGTGAGCTTTATCATCTAAAATTAAGAAATAGAGTCTAACTTTGATAAATATATTTGTTAAACTTGATAATATAATATAAAATTTTAAATGATGTAAAAGATTATGAATTTTTATAATCAATTTTTTAGAAGTGAAAACAATCCTTGTAAAAATTAATTATTCATTGAAAATCCGTCTTTCTTAAGACAATAGTATACTCTCCATAATTTATTTCATAGATGAAAGTTAATAAAAGAGTTTCTAATTGTATAGTGCCTTAATTTCATTGTATGTTTCATTTTACGATTAAGAATAGATTTTCTGTAACACAAGGTCCTATTTAGCCATGAGAATCAAATGATTTAATTTCTTTGTACACATGCCATATAAATAGCTACTTAGTAAGGAGTGTCTAGCAACGTTGTGTCTGTGGAATACGAGTTCTCATAATTTGCAGTTGCAAGCAAATACTTCTTGATCTAGCAGAAAACATTATAGTGCCATTTCGTGTCTATAGAATGAAAGAAACTTATACAAGGTGCGATTAGTAAATTGCCGCAGTTCTTTCGCTCTCGTGTCTTATTTTTTTTAATTTTTTTTTTTTTTTGTTCTTGACTGCACAGTATAGTAGGGTCAGTTGTCCACTGTCTATGAGAAAAGAGCACCATGACGCACTTCACTGAGAAAGAAATTTGGAAACGGTATCCTGCGCTTCTTGGTATTTGCGCCTAATACGAATATTTCGGAGCGTTTGGGTGTTAATCTGAAGAAAGTACATAGGATTCATAAAGAGTTGGATGAGTCTAATAGAGATTACGACTGTTCGGCAGCTTGGAAAACACATTTTGATCGCTATGATGAGAAAAGAAATCTCGAATTTCTTGGTGAAGGACTGAGACTGAACACGGCGGCCGACATCAAGTGCCTTGTAGAGGTCATTAAAGTGGCAGCTGAAAAACATTATGTCTGGCAACAGGTCTCTACGCCATGCCACACAGGCAGGAGAACACAATCATAGCTGTCAGACAATTTCTCAGATCACATCACCTTTGGCATCTGACCAACTAACTCCCCGGCCAAGACTCCCTCTATTTATTTAGTGTCGGGCACAATATCCCTTGTAACATTAACGATAAACTGAAGACAAGGATTATGACAGCATTCACCAACGTAAACAAAGAGGCCAATCAGAGGAGTTGCATGAGATTCCAAACTGGTCTGGAAGCCTTGGTTGAAACCAAAGACGATTTTATTAAATACATTCACGCTGAGGTAAAAGTATTACAGTGTAATTATTTTTAAATAATTTTATTAAAATGATGTCAGAGTTGTTTTCCTTTTCGCATACTTTAGACGACATGCTCGAAAAGAAAAATATAAAATGCCGACAATTTACTCATCTAACCCTATATCTAAACTTATTTATAAATGGAACTTTGTGTGTGTGTGTTTGTGTGTGTGTCCGTTTCCTATAGACTCCGAAACGGCTAAATCGATTTTATTGAAAATTTACACAGTTGTACTATAAGCTTCTGCGAGTGTTCTTAGCTATGTTTTTGTCGAGGTACCCCCGAAAAATAACGAAAATCGGTAATCGAAAAAATCGGGTTATAGAAGGAGTGGTCCGATTTTAATCAAATTTGATACACTCATAGACAAAGACATAAGAAACGATATTCAGAAGTTTCAAGGCTTCAGTTCTTACAATAGTGCAGAAAATCGATAATATATATATAAAAGGCAAGATGTTTGTGTGTGTGTCTCTGTTTATCTGTCTGTGTGTCCTTTATACAAATCCACAATTTTTATCCGATTCTCACCAAACTTCACACAAAATATTCTTTTAGACTGTGTCTGAGCTCCAGGACCATGAATTAGTTTTAAAGCTTTCATTACGCCCGAGTAACACCGGGCTAGTATATATATATATATATATATATATATATATATATATATATATATACACACATATATATATATATATTTATGAATCTGCTGCTAACAAGGTCGGTTCTCTGTGCAAGGCCAGGAAGTTTTTTCTGTCTGAAACAATCTTGCACATATACAAATCTACCATCTGTCTGTTCATTAAATACTGCTGCCATATCTGGTCGGGTGCTCCTGCTATCCACCTAGGTGTCCTTGACAAAATACAACGAAGAATCTTTAATGTGATAGATCCCAACTTGGCAGCTCTGATGCAGTCACTATCTCACCGGCGCAATGTGGCTTCCCTGTGTCTACTTTCACAGCTTTTGCTCCAATGAACCTAGCTCACTGGTACCACCTATAAATAAATTTACTCAAGCACAAGATTAGCTACCAGGTCTTACCCTTTTACTGTGAAACACATAAATTGTAAACGCACATTCTACTCGATCAGCTTCTTCTTTCGCACTTCCCGCTTGCGGAATTACCTTCCGTTTACTTGCTTTCCCGACAGCTACAATCTTAAAAAATTAAAATGTAAAGTCAATAGTCTTCTCCTATCTCAATAACTTGCATCCTCTCTCTCTCCCTCTCTCTCTTTCTGTCTCTCTCTCTCTCGCTCATGCTCCTTTCGTTGTCCATTCCACTCTCATCAATATTCTTATCCTTCTCTTACCCGCTTCCTGAAACCCCCTGTAACCTGTCACTCTTTCTTATAACTTTCCTCCTATGTAAACTCCTGCTCAACAGTCGCAGTAAAATGTCTTGCTTTGGCCGACACAATTATATATATATATATATATATATATATATATATATATATATATATATATATATATATATATATATATCTTTGAAAATCACCTGAAGACACCACTCATGGTAGAATAAAAGGTCGCGTAATAACTCGTTTACAAATGGAAAATATTCAAACGTTCTACAATATAATAGTATTGAACACTTCTTAATACAAATGTGCACTGGTATAATCTTATTATGACCAGAAACTAAGTAATTAGATAATCAATATATATATATATATATATATATATATATATATATATATATATATATATATATTAGCAATATAGACTGGCGTTGCTCAGGTTGCTCAGGTGTAATGAAAGCTTTAAAACTAATCCATGGTCCTGGAGCTCAGACTCTTTGGACGGTGGCACAAAAGACTAAAAAGCAATAGTTGTTTCCAGTTAAAACGAAACCGTAGACTGAAAGAAAAATGAATGGATGTAAGTCAAATTTTGATTTCCTGGTATCGATATCAAATAAATCTTTTCGTCGTAAACTGAATTTTGAAGACTAAATAAATCCTCTGAGTAAATGGTATCATGGCTGAGACTAAGAACTAAAATTATACCTACTTCGAGCGAAACCTGAAGCAAAAACTAAAATAAAAGGGTTGAAAAATACAGACATACAGGCAGATAAACAGACTCATACACAAACATCTTGCTTTATATATATATATTATCGATTTTCTGCATTATTGTAACAACTGCAACCATCAAACTTCTGAATAGTGTTTCTTATGTCTTTGTCTATGAGTGTATCAAATTTGATTAAAATCTGACCACTCCTTCGATAACCCGATTTGTTTGATTATCAATTTTCGATATTTATCGTGGGTACCTCGACACAAAACCTCGGTAACAACACTCACAGACGCTTATAGTACAACTGTGTAAATTTTCAATAAAATCGGTTCAGAGTCTATAGGTAACGGATGCACGCACCCACAGACACACACAAACACACACACACACAAAGTTTATAAACAAATTTAGATTTTATATATATATATATATATATATATATATATATATATATATGCTAATATGTTGGGCTAGACACGAAAGAACATGATTCATCAAATTTTGTCATGTATTTAAATACAGAAAATATGGTGATGTCCGCAGTGAATTCAACACAGCCTCATCCGACAAACACAACTCAGTTACGGACAAGCGTCGCACGGCTCTGAATAGACACACCCACACAATTACTCCAGCAGGTCGGTCTTTACATACTGCATCGCATAGCTACCATCACTGAAGCGAATAGAGGCCTTTTTTCTAATTGTACGGAATCTCAACTTATGTACATATACAAATGATCCGAAAACATTTCGGATCATATGTGCAGCTTCTTTTTATTTACTAATCTACTATCCTATTCCTAGTTTTTTAATGGTATTCCGACATTATTTTGATTTTGGTACTTAAGAAACAAAAACGTAAAAGAAAATAATAAAAAAAGACCGGATTTTTTTATTTTTTTTAAATCAGAAAATAAAAAAATAAATCTGATAAAAAGAACTGAATGAATTCTTTTAAAATTTCTGAATATGAGAAAGATATATAATTTGAAATAACTGGATGAATTATATAAAAAAAATTAACACATATATCTGACTGTCCGGAGAGTCAACCAACCAATATATTTTATTTTGATTTGAAACAATAAAATAAGTTATGGATCAGTATTTTTTTTAAAGCCGTGTACCTTCAGAAATTAGGCGTTTATATTTCTTCAAATATTACTTTTCTATATTATTTGCGAATTGCCATATCTTCTTGAGAAAAAATACTTCATTTGCTTGTTACGTTATGCACATGTGGATGTACGGGTGGTGTAATGAATTCAAGCTGGGAATGAGAAATCGGAAAACCGATTTCGAATGCGGGTGCGGGTCCTTGGGACATGCATAAATCCATCTCCTGCTTCCAGCTTTGAGGCTTGTTTATGAAAAATAATTGGTAATTTGAAGTGTTAATGTAAAATTCACTTGCAAAAAGAAATAATTATTCTTACAATACAAAATATAATTATTTTCTAAAGTATGGGGCACCCAGTAAGGATCGAACTCATTACTCAGTTGTAATGACTGTAAAAAGACAAGCTTGCTAACCTATACACCTCGCTGAGGTACCCCCATAAAATCCAAAATATGTGTTGACTTTAAGCAAATATATTTCTGTATTACTGGTTCTCATCGTGTATTCATGCCTGGCCCGCTTAGGTGATTTTCATTGCTTAGCATGTCTGCTGATTCATTAAGATTTTTTGTATTTTTCAGTCATGTTCTATGTAAAATATTACAACTTAATCACAAACAGGGCAGTGATCTCCCCTTTTCTTCTGTATATGTGCGTTGTGGAGGATTGGATATCGGTTCGGAAAGAGAAATCGGGGGGGGGGGGGTGAGTTCGAATTCCAGACGAGTTCATTGCATTCACTTACGCGCAAATACCCTTGGGAAAGGTATTAATCCGTCTCTTCCTTCCAGTTATTGGTCAAATAACAGGACAGATTGGATTCTATAGCCTTGGTTGGCAACCAGTCTACCACAGAAAGCAATGGCAACCTACTGCGGGATAATCTTCTGCCTAGTCAGTCATGTTTGTTTCGAGACATGATCGCCCAAACGTGTATCACGTATGGCACTTAATTGACTGATGATCAGCCATGTTTGATTTTTCTATTTTCTTATTATAGATTTAGAATGTTCCTGCGGCCTGTTTCGTCAGTATATTTCTTGCCACAACAGATCTTTATTCGTGTTTTCCACTGAGTATTCAGAAAAGGTGTCTGCGTAATGTTGAACCACTTCTCAAAGTAGTCCTGATGCTATATGAACTTTCATCTACCAACTGTAGTTGTTACGTTAGAAAATCAAATCCGCTACCCACGGTTTGGAAATCGATGTTGGCCTTGTCTTAAGCTTTTTATCACACAAGGTTAGAGATCCCCGACTATTACACTGCTAAGACAGTGCTAGAATCAACCAAAATTAAGATAACAGTGTGGAAAAATGTTTACAATGATGAAAGCTGTGCTCAATTTTCAGCAATGGTTTTCCTTTAAATAAAGAAATGATTTTAAATTGTTTATTTCAATTATTCTAATCGGGGATGGTAACAACGTTATACATTGTCAATGGATATGTTCAGATACAATACTAATTTTGACCTAATACTAGGCTCAAGAGTCTCTCAAGTTAGTGGGTTACTTAAAAAAGTCTGTAATATAAGCTCAAGAAAAAAGAAGTACGAAGGTAAATTTATTAGAATATGGAGGATATATAATAGTTGACACACGATTGGGAGGATATAGAAAGTATTCACGCAGGAGTTTCCTCTACAAAGTAGTAGTTGCTGTAAAGAATCTGTGTTAGTCGGATATCGTTTTTATCAAATGGAATACGTAAGGAATGACGGTCGTCCAACACGGTGGATGTAGCAAGGCTTCTTCTTGGCTGTAAAATTTCAAACTGGTGGCACAAAGAACCGCGCTTATCTGGACATTTGCCATGTTAATAACGTTAGAATAGCAATAGACTTACGACCTTGCTTCTCACGCCAAGTAACTGCTATTGCTGTTTTCAGTACTGATGAAGGCTGACTTTCTAGCTTTTTGTTTAAAGTTGTGTAGAAAGTGAACATCTTAACTATGGCATTATTTTCTTTTCCAGCTACAAGTGCTATCCATTTTAGTTGTTACTGCTGTTGAAAGACTTCTAAAAAATAAGTTTCTGTTATTTGGCATTGTTCTGTTTGTGATTATATAACCCCAGTTCATGAAGTTCGGAGAACTTCTACAGCCATTTTTAATCATTGATCTAAAAATGCCGTTGTATACAGATGACACTTTATGAATTTGTGAACAAATTTGTTACCATGCATGGCATCAATTGCAAGTCTTTATCTGACAAGGTTATTTAAGGATATAATTTTCAGTTCTTAGGAGAAGGTTTTTACTTTGTAACAACTGACAGTATTGGGCGAAACTACTCCTAGCTTATTCTATTCTGTTTTCAGTTTCCTTATTGTTTATTCATCGAAGCATTTTAAATATTTAAAAGTGCTTTTTCAGTGTTTAAAAGTCTTTAAGGACTTATGGATACATTTAAGAAATATCATTTGAAATCTAATGTGAAAGTAACAGGCTTACGGCCGTATCACGTGATGACATCGGTTCTGGTACAATCACTGATTCTGACCAGTACCTAGATGGGTGAACGCTTAGCAATAGTAAGAGCTGTATGTTTGGATGAACCATTTTTATAATATATAATTATTTGGAACTGTAAATCAGAGATCCGAGTTCCAATTCCAATCGGGTTCTTTATATTTCCTTATGCACAAATACCATTTGGGAAGTTATGGATCCACCGCTTCTCCCCTCACGATAGATTAATTAGAAACATTTTATGACTAAATCATTTTTATCTCTAAATAAATTTCTTACTATCCCAAAATATTTTATGGCTTTAAATAACTAGCTATAAAAAATAAATCGATCATATCAAATAAAAAGAAACAACAATGAATTAATAGCGTGACAGTGAGCTGTAACGATCGACATAATTAATCAGTGTCCTTTAGTAAGAACAGAAGGTCTGCTCTTAATATTACTTCTATAAATCTGGATGTAAAAGTGTGTCAGATTTTGTATTTGTTATTTTATCGATCGGATTGCATGTATTTTGTAGGAAGGCGAATCAAATTGAGAGATGAACTGCACATATATTTGCAATTAAACTGACTTAAACTTTTCCCCAGACAAGAAAACTTGCATCAGGAACTTTGGTACTTGACTTAACATGATAGAAAATATTAAGATATGAACAAACGAGAAAAATTGACATATATATATATATATATAGATAATAGCGCGTCATCTCTCCACAAGCAAGGCGATAATGCCATTGATATGTAAGGGTTTACTGGGAGTGAAATAGAATGAGAAAACTTATGGACCAGCCAGAAACCCTATCCCAAAGAGGAAACTGTTATGGTACTCTTCTACAAGGAATGAACTCTTCCTCTGACTATATATAAATCATCTTCATGACTTCTAGAAAGCAGTTAACTGCTTTGCGATTGCCGAACTCTGTACCCTCGAGCGAAGAGTATAACCCAGTCGAAGGGTAGAGTCTCGTCTGGGAAAAATTAGACAGAGATTTTTGGCCGGGATATATGGCCCAGATTACCCACATTAAAAAGACCTTGTGCCACATTTTGTCTTAAATGGGCAAACGAATGAATACTGCAGTTAAGAGCAGTCCACGAGCAGTCAAGTACAGCATTTAACGACAGCAGTTGACGACAGCTACTAGTCAGGCCGCGTAATAATACCTTCGGACTTACTTATTTCTATATTAACACTTCTTTGAATATTTTGTTTCTTGGTTATGCTAATACACTATTTTGAACCTATCTTCTTGTTTCCGTGTCTTAATTCCGCAAAAACCGGTCATTACAACTTTGCGGCGAAGTTTCGCCGCGTCTACACAACAAATTGGCTACGGATATCCACAAAGGAAACAAAGGATAAATCACTACTTCTGAATGCAGCATAAACCAATTGTTTTAGGTGCCACACAGATAATAATCGGAAGGATTTAGGTCGGGGGTATGCGCAGGCAAAAGAACAAGACGTCCTCCATATATTCATCTGTTATGGTAGATATCAGTGAGTGCAACGTGAACAAATGACACTAAAATATTCTGGAGGCCCGTCATGCATGAAACACATGCGTCTTCGTACTAGCAGGGGTACATCCACTAACAGGTCTGAAAGTCTGTTCGAAATAAAGTCCCAGTAGACTTGTTTATTGAGTAAATTTTAATTCCATCACTTCTAAACACACCGCCAACTAACGTAATTTCTTTTTTAAATGTAAATCAAAAACAATAAATTTGCGAACGTAAATTTATATTAACTTTTGTCCTTGTAAAAAAGCCGCCCGAATTTGTTTTAATTATTTTTTTATACATCCTGTATATATATTATTGGTTCCTTGACAGCTACAATCTCCAAGAATTTAAATGCAATGTCAATTGCTATCTCTTATTTTTTGACACTCTCATCCGTTCCTTGACAACCCTTGTATCATGTTCTTCCCCCTTTCCACTCTACTTTCATACAGCTCTCTTCACATTAGTATTTACATCATTTACTTATCCACTCGCAGACACCCCGCCGTAACTTGTTCTTCTTACATTACTCACCTCTTATGCAACCCGCTGTACACTAGTGGCAGTACTGCCCTGCTTGGAGTGAAATGATTATAAAACAAATGCGTGTCTATGCTAATTTGCGTGAGCGCTAATGATAAATATGTACCCGTGAGGAACTAAAGGTCTATTTATTATTAGTATAATCATTAATTATACATCGAGGACAATTTTATTGTTGCAAGCACCCAATGCGCAATTATATATATATATATATATATATATATATGTGTGTGTGTGTGTGTGTGTGTGTGTGTGTGTGTAAAGAGAGAGAGGGAGAGAGAAAGGGAAAATTTGCATATATATATATATATATATATATATATTTTCAGAAATATAGATTTGCATAAACTTTTACGGTTATTATACATCGCAGACTGTTTTATTACTGCTCGCACCCAATGTGCAATTATATATATATATATATATATATATATATATATATAGAGAGAGAGAGAGAGAGAGAGAGAGAAGGGGAAAATTTGTATTTAGATAGATAGATAGATAGATAGATAGATAGATAGATTTATTATACATCAAAGACTATTTTATTGCTGCCAGCACCGAATGTGCAATTATATATATATATATATATATATATATATATATATATATATATATATTTAGATAGAGAGATAGATAGATTGACACTTACATATATTTGTATATCATGTGTACATACATAAACCTTTTATCACGAATATTAAGCAGTCTTTTCTTATAAATATACTAAATGTTAAACAATATATATTAACCTAAGATAACTCAATATAATAATAATATCAAATATCATTATTGTTAATATTACTATCATAATCATCAATGATAATAAAATAGTTAAAATAATAAAATAGGAAAATATGTATGCAGTAATATTTACATATATATGCAAATATGAACGTATGTAACTCCAATGTTCAATTGCACTTCAGACAGATATTTGTCAATATATTTTATGCGCATGCGTAACAGACAACAATCATTATTTTTTACCCATAATTTGAAAAGACGCAACATTTAAAAATAGACAATGTTCAGTTTCATAGGCAAATAAAAAAAATGTTAAATATCAAAGAGAATCCAAAATGAAAAAAAAGAAGAAACAATATCTAACAAATCAAAAAGGTCTTTATATGGATAATTTTCTAACCGTTCTTACTTTTGCGAGTGAAAGCAAACGTTATCATTCTTGTAAGCTGATTGGTTGATGCTGGTTGTCATAGAAACCCGATTGTGAATAGATATTTTTCTTTGATTGTGTTTCATATTTTTATGTCATTTATGTTATTTTTTTGTAAAAATCAAGGATGTGCTACACTAAAAACTATGCTGGCAAGAAAGTGATACATTGTTTGCAACAAAATTATACCATCTTTTTTTTCTTATATTCATCATTTCAAGTTATTTAACTGTATGAAATATTCGACAAATAAAATACACAAAAGCCTCACTTGGTTTTAATTAATGACCATTAACAATCTTCCTGATTTTAAATGCATCACTATAATACATTCAATTACAAGGCATTTCTGTAGCAAAATTATTTACAATGCTTTCTATAATAAAATAATTTACAAGGTATTTCTCTAGATAAAGCAATGAAGAAAGGCAATGAAGAAAGAAAAACAATGCATTTCTATAGTAAAGATTTTTGCTACATTATATATTAAATAATTTATACTACAATTCTATAGTATTATTTCAACGGCAAAGCTATAGTAAAATCACTTAAAATGCATTCCATAGTAAACCATTTACATTGAATTTAATAATAAAAACTTTCACGATGCATTTCTATGCTAAAATTGATTTATTATGTTGCAGATTCGGACTAACCCACGAAAAAGATGAAGGAGAAAAATGTGTTTCAATATAAATATACTAGCAATATAGCTCCGAAAGCAATGAAAGCTTAAAAACTAATCCATGCTCCTGGAGCTCAGACTGTTTGGACGTTTGCACGAAAGACTAAAAAGCAATAGTTGTTTCCAGTTAAAGCGAAACCGTAGACTGAAAGAAAAATGAATGGATGTAAGTAAAATTTTGATTTCCTGGTATCGATACCAATAAGTTTTTTTCGTCGTAAACTGAATTTTGAAGGCTAAATAAGTCCACTGAGTAAATGGTACCATGGCTGAGACTAAGAACTACAATTATATCTACTTAGAGCCAAACCCGAAACAAAAACAAAAATAAAAGGGCTGAAAAAAATACAGACATACAGGCAGATAAACAGACACACACACAAACATCTTGCCTTTTATATATATATATATATATATATTATCGATTTCCTGCACTATTGTAAGAAATGCAAACTTGAACCTTTTGAATTTCTTTTTTTATGTCTTTGACGATGAGTGTATCAAATTTGATTAAAATCAGACCACTGTTTCTATAACCCGCTTTTTTCGATTATCGATTTTCGATATTTATCGGGAGTACCTCGACACAAAACCTAGCTAAGAACACTCGCAGACGCTTATAGTACAACTGTGTAAATTGTCAAGAAAATCGGTTCAGCCGTTTCGCAGTCTTTAGGTAACGGACACAGACACACACATGCACACACAGAGACAAAATTCCATTTATAAATAAATTTAGATAAGATATTTTTTTTATTTTCGTGCATTTTACAACTAAATTTTCTCATCGTGTATGAATGTTAAATTTATTACAGTCCTCGTTTGTAGTTGTTTCTTAATTTGTGATTTATTCACGCGAATGTGTAAGAAAAAACAGGCAAAGAAGAAAGTGAGGAGGATAGTGTAAGTTTCACGTAGCTTGGCAAAAAAGACGGCTGAATGAGTTGAAGCTATATGGGTGCGGTTAATAGCTATTAATTCGTCCTTGTGTCAAACATAACGGAACTCGCTACAGCTTACAAGTTTTATGCAGAATTATCAGAAAGTTGGTTGGCAGCAGAAGGTTGAATATTCTATTTGTGTGGAAGAATAGTGGAATAGCGTGAAATACTGGAGGAATAAAATGTACATTTTTCATGTTAAAATAGAAATTTATTAAAGAAATGAATAACAAGAATTCGTAAAAATTGATATTCAATGAGAAACAAGTAATGAGTTAAGGATACCAAGAGTTGTAAAAATGTTCGTAGCTGTAATTTTTGGAAATAATTTATGCGTACGTATGTCTGTTTATGAGCGTTTGTTTGGTAGAAGTGTCTTTGAATAGACAAGAAGAATTAAACAGAACCAGCACATGTGAAAGAAGAAGAAAGAGAACGATGTGCGACGCGATTTTAAGTCCGGGTCGGGGTTTAAGTTTCCCCCGTTGCATTTTAGTGTCGTCTCGCTGTTCCCATCTGACTGACTGACGCTGATCGAAGTCATTTATAGACATCTAAATTTTTTGCACTGGATCGCTAAGTCCTTTTCGGCTTGCAAATCGCTTCCATTGGTTCGAAAATCAATTCAACAGCTACTCGCGAAACCCGGTTTCGACTTTTTAAAGAACATTATCAATGTTTTTTATTCGGCAAAATCAGGATTTCACACGTCATTGTGGATCTTTGTAAAAATGAAGAAGAAGGTGGCTTTTAATTCTTAATTTCCTATGCACCACAAAGTAAGAAAATTTCTTTTTAGCCGAACTTGACGCGTAATATTATTATAGTAACATTTTTTGCAATATATTTCTATTATTTCAAAGCATAGCATAAGTAAAATGTTTACAATAAATTTAAATTATTCGTGCCCGATTCCTATAATTTCAGTATCAGCTGCCATTGTGCTTGCACACTGACAATCACTTATGTGCAGAGTTTCTACACGGAACATACAGATGATGTACCAAAACCTGCTTAAGTAATTTTCAATTAAAATTGGCAAATTCTGTAATGCATCCTGTGCATTTTGTTACCTCTTGAAAAGTAATGTCTCTTGATGTATTATATTAGCTATTTGCCTCGCGCAGTTTAAATGTGGCACAAGGCCGAAAGTAAGGAGCATCCAATGGGGATCGATCAAACTCCGCAGATTTAATTGATCTAGTACGATAAGCTTCCTGATTATTAAGCCACATCGAGTTACCCACACATTTGATAAAATTATCCTGGAACGTCAGAGACAGATATTAGTGGCATTGTTGTAGAGGTTGAACATTTCTGCTAATAACCATTTGTCTTGTTACGAATATCGGTTGGTCGACAATTTGGCAAAATTATGTCTGATATGAACGTCAGAGGTAGATATTAGTGGCATAATTGTAAATTGTTGTAGAGGGTGAACGTTTCTGCTAATAACTATTTGTCTTGTTACGAATATCGACTGGTCGACAATTTGGCAAAATTATGTCTGATATGAAAATGACGACGAAACAAAAGTACATCATTGCAGAAACAAAAGCGCAGGAAAAAAAAAGATTGAATGAATATTCGTACAATGTAATTCACGTTAGCAAGTAACAAAGGTTTAAATAGAACATGATGTTAACCAGACACCGTCGATCCAATAGGACTTGGTATGTGGCAACCCCAATATGTACTGCATTCACTGAAAGAAATGGTGTCGTGTAAGCGGAAGATATCCGTCTACAATCAATGGATCAAATGATAAAAATAACCACACCGTGCAAATTCTCCTCGTAGCATTCAGTTTCAAATATATTTCAAATTCTCAAGCTTATAAAATGAAGTCTAGCCTATAAAATCAGCTCCCGCTCATAAATTGACTTATGCTTTTGTAACTTACACCAAACCATACAGACCAGACACCCATTCAACTCAGCGGAAAAACTGACAACCTCGTCGTCCTGTCTTTCTCACCAACAACAGACCTTTCTCTGCAACAGCAGACCCCCCTTGATTTTGTCTCCCAAATTCAACTTCTCCATTTTTCTCTGTTCATTTCCATTTTTACTCAATGAGAAGAAACTTCGAAATACAAACTTTTATTTCGGTAAAGTAGTTACAGTTAAGAATCTGTACTGTACGTTCCAGTTGAATCCATTGCATTCACTTACGCACAAATACTCTTGGGAAAGGTATTAATCTGTCTCCAGTTATGGGTTAAATAGCAGGACAGATTGGGTTCTATAGCCTTGCCTGGCAACCAATCAACCGCAGAAAGCAATGGCAACCTACTGCGGGATAATCTTCTGCCCAGTCAGTCATGTCTCGAAAGAGACATGATCAACCAAGCGTGTTTCACGTATGACACTTAATTAACTGATTCTACGTTAAATAAATATTGCCATTTGTTTCGAATATGCAACAAACATTTCTCTCATTTTTTATTCAACAAATAGTGACTCATAGAATCTTTCTCAAACAATACAAATTAAGCTTTGTACTCAGTATGACAGCAGAACATCAAAAGTGTAAGAGCACCAGAAAAAGTTGCCCTAAAAGGTTGCCTCGTAACCACCAAGAGCACCAAAGGCGTCGATGGATGCGCCGATGGATGCGCCGACATAAACAAGATATCAACGTATCTGATCATGGGATATGTGCAGAGAAGGCGATAAAATATGAACTTACGTAAACTCTACCCACACCCATCGGACTTCAAAAATATTCCCAAAAACACACCAGGACCGATATTAATTTCATGGTGTTTAAACACTTTCTGAATAACATAAATATCTCGTATCTTTATCAGACATTACTGGTATAACGTAACACATACATCGAAACATACCGAACGTTTACAGTGATCAAACAATGGTTGTAAGCACTGTTACTTAGTGGGTAATATATTTCACTAAAAGAAAAATGTACTAAAGACTTTTCCTATCCAACGATTTTCTTTTACTCGTCAGTATTTGTTGTAGTTTCCGTCTACATTTCCTCCATAGTCTCTCGTTAGCGAAGAAAACAGGCCACTTTACCACTCTAAACAGTAATGGTAAAGATATTAGCCGTTTCTTTAAAACATTCAGCTTTCATTAATTGAACAGCCAGTGCTACAGTTGGTTAAAAATTTAATCGTTTTATTTAAATAATTTTCCAGAAACATTTTCAAGTTCATTAACTGTTAAAGCTCTTTCCAGTATTAGTAATACTTTCTAAATTTTAATTTAAAAACATGGAAAATCAACATCTTGATTACGTCAATATTTTTCACCGAGTTACTCGTTGTATCCAATTCACTTATTACTACAACTGAAAATTCTCAAGTAATGGGTTTTGAAGAAACGCAATCCTCGCCAAGACCTACATGCACCATTCCACGCCAAGACATTATTAACCGTTAATATGGGGAAGTGGTTTTGCACAGCAGGTAGTTTAGATCAGTGGTTTTTAACCTTTATTTAGTAACAAACACACTTAAGAATCCAATGAAAGCTATAAACATATTTCCTAGAAATATTCACATAAACACAACTTTGCATATATATTTATATATGCAGGTTATTTATTTATTTATTTATATATTTTTTATAATCATATCGACCCAAGCAAGGCATTTTAATGCGACTGTTTTGCAAGGGTTACATAGGAGGAAAGTTATGAGAAAGTGTAACAGGTTATAGGGGCGTCAGGAAGTGGGTAAGAGAAAGATGAGAATACTGATGAGAGTGGAGTGGACGGAGAAAGGAGCATGAGAGAGAGGATGCAAGTTAGTGAGATAGGAGACAACTATTGGCTTTACATTTAAATTCTTGTAGATTATAGCAGTCGGGGAAGCAAGTAAATGGAAGGGAATTCCACGAGCGGGATATGCGAGTAAAGAAGCTGATGGAGTAGAATTTGCGTTTACAATTTATTGGGAAATCATTGTCTGATACATATGACATGCACAAAGTATTAGTAAACTTTGAAGTCAGTTTAGTGCCATAAGCGATACACGTTTGGACGATCATGTTTAAAAAAACATAACTGACCTGGCAGTAGATTTTCCCACAGTAGTTTAACATTACTTTCTGTGGTAGACTGGTTGCCATACAAGACTATAGAACACAATCTGTCCTAATGTTTAATCCATAGCTGGGGGAATAAGCGATAAATTTATACCTTTTCCAAGGGTATTGTTGCGTAAGTGATTGCAACGTATACAACAACAATTTGAACACGGATCTCGATTTTTCGTTCCAAACCGATATCCACCGCACAACTTTGAAATAAACAATCTATAAAAAATCCCTTCTTTTTATGTAAAATGTTAGAACCATCCATTATAATTATAAAATAGAATTCTCTTGAGTATATTAATAATAATCTACTACTGCTACTACTACTACTACTCTCGTTTTCTACTTTATTTTAATGAGAAGAATATTGTTGCTTCTTGCTTTGAATAAAAATTTTAAAAAATTGTGGGGTTGTCTTTGGTAAGGTTACGGGCGTGTCATCTTTGACATCCAATCTATTTCGAATTTAGCTCTTGATAGGAATAAGCACTGAAAACCCTGATTTACAAAGATATGTGGTAGCAAAGAGAATCAGGACACTCATAGTTCGCTTTACCAAACAGGATTGTAGGCTTAGATCAATGCACGCCAAAATTCTCCAAGACTCTTCGAGTTGAATTCATTTAATAGCATTACGATGGTCCTTAGTTCAACGAGGTCGTCTTTAGCAAGCTCCTCATCAATGGTAGAATCTAGGTCGGCTGGGAAATAATTATGTATCAATATTTCAACTTGAAAGTCATCTGACCCAAATTAGCTTTTGAAAAAGTTCTGCTGAATATCAAGAAGGTCTACAGAATTCTGCTTAGAGAGAAGCGAACTAGCCATTTTTTCTTTCACGTTCATCCTCTTGAAGTGCTTCTAGCAGTGGAAATTTTGCGTAGTCGTCTGCTTCCAATCTCCTCTTCCGCAGCAGCAGCTTGGCCAAAAAAGCTTTCATTCTTTCAGCAACATCTCTAATAGTGACTTCATGGCTTTGATTCGAAAGATTTACCTCATTCATTAAGCCTAAGATATCTTCCAATTCGGCCAAACCATGAATGATCTCCTTACTGTCAAATTGCGATAAGAGTGAGCTTTCTCCACCCTCCAAATGTGAAATTTCTGTCGCTTTAACATTTGTCATCTGCAAAACCAGTGAACCTCTGTATGGTAGAGAAGAATTCATATTATCCTCCCATTTCTGAACAAAATCAGTTACGTGCTATACGTAATACACGCTATGGGCGATCATTTCTCGAAAGAGAAATGACTGACTGGGCAGAAGATTATCCCGCAGTAGGTTACCATTGCTTTCTGCGGTAGACTGGTTGCCGACCAAGGCTATAGAATCCAATATGTCCTATTATTTAATCCATAACTGGAGAGAAGAGACGGATTAATACCTTTCCCAAAGGCATTTGTGCGTAAGTGAATGCAAGGAATGTAACTAGAATTCGAACTCGGCACCCCAATCTATCGTTCTGAGTTGATATCCACTGCACCACAACGTACAACCTCTTAAAAACCTAATCAAAATACAATGGTCCAAATTTATTGACTAGTGAAATTTTAGATAATATGGAACCTTTTTGGCACCACGTATGACATTTATCTACAAAAAATAAAATTATGATTATTTAACAAAACGTAAGATTTTAGGGTCATTTTTGGTTTTAAACTAATTTGGTGCTACCATAGCACAGTCTGTGTTTAAGGTGGGAAAGATTAAATGAAGCAGTGTTAAAAACCCAATAAATGGAGTTGTTCCGTTGTTTTTTTAACATCAAAATTTCGTTTGTCACATTAGTTCCCTAGGAATTAGTGGTAATTGGTTCATTTTGTTTAGTAGCGTATCGCAACCACTATAGGTACTTTAATGATGTTTTTCGAAGTGCAGCTTAGATAGGGCGCACAAGGCCAAACATTGTAACTGCTTCATCGAGACACGATATCAAAGTGTCCTCTAAATATCTTAAATGCAATTGTATGCCTACAATCATAGATAAAAATTTATTACTGGCTATTCTACTTTAAGTCAGTCAGTTAAGTGCCATACGTGATACACGCTTGGGCGATTATGTCTCGAAAGAGACATGACTGACTGGGCAGAAGATTATCCCTCAGTAAGTTGCCATTGCTTTCTGCGGTAGACTGGTTGCCGAACAAAGCTGTAAATCCAGATCTGTCCTATTATTTAACCCATAACTGGATGGGAGAGACGGATTAATACCTTTCCAAAAAGCGTTTGTGTGTAAGTGAATGCAAGAAATTCAACTAGACTTCGAACTCCGGAACCCAGAAGTTGTAACTGCTTAAATCAGATAGAATTACTAACAATTATACGATATTAAAGTTTCCTCTAAATATCTTAAATGCAATTGTATGCCTGCAATCATAGATAAAATTTATTATTGGCAATTCTGGTGTTAAGCACTGGTATTAATTTTAAAATAGGCATTGTTGGTAAGTTTACTATAAAATTTATTTTTATAGTATTAGTGTGCCTTGTTTCAGGGTTCAGTATTTGCCCATAGCTAACAGTTGCTGCTCCCGGATTAAAATAAACCTGAGAACAACAACAATTAAAAGTTAGTTTCATGCCAATCTCCTGATCAGAAGTATTGCTGCTGGGTATAGTTTATTGTCATCCACGGAACTTAACGAATCGGATGGATATATGTTTGAGAATATTTGAACGTGTCTGTGATATTATCAGTTAAGTAAAAAGTAAGCAAGTCTGCAAATACTAAATATCAATATTCATTTTTCTTAGCACCTTGTCACCTAACAAATTAAGATAAAAATTATCAGATGGACAAATTTATTTAGTTTTTTCTGCTTCAGTCATTTTCCTAAAAATCAGAAAATAAATTACAAATCAAAGTTTAATAAACTCATTAATGCTAATAATGCCGAACAGAACTCTTTAAAACTCCTTAAAATTGTTAGTGATTATAGACCTGGTTACATATGTGTAACGTCATGAGCTGTGATGCGACATTCGCTTCCAGTGTATTATAAAATCTTCCACGTAAATAGTTTGTCACTATCGATTTTCCTTGAATTGTTATAATATATAATGTAATTTGACATCTTTAAAAATGGCTTAAGCCAAAAGCTTAGATTGGATTATTAAAAAGTTATGTATCAATATTGGAATTTACTTTCTTCATTTAATGAAAATGATATTAAGCTTATCAGAGAATATGAAAAAAATTACATAAAATAAATGGACAAAACCTGTCTACATTATTCAATGAAACATGCATTAATATATATATATATATATATATATATATATATATATATATATATATATATTGAATAATATAGACAAGTTCTGTCTATTAATTTTGTGTAGGATCCGTTCATACCGTCTGATATACTTGATGGTGATATCGTTGAAAGACAACAAAAAATCACAGTAATTGTTGACTTTTTATCGGGTCTAAGCTTTCGGCTCACATAAGCCATTATCAAAGAGTAAATATTAACACACAGTAAACATAGAACATTTAAGCTATTAAGTTCTATGTTTACTGTGTGTTAATATTTACTCTTTGATAATGGCTTATGTGAGCCGAAAGCTTAGACCCGATAAAAAGTCAACAATTACTGTGATTTTTTGTTGTCTTTCAACGATATCACCATCAAGTATATCAGACGGTTATGAACGGATCCTACACAAAATTAATAGCCAGAACTTGTCTATATTATTCAATGAAACCTGCATTAATGAAAAAATGCTGCCAAAATACACACAATATATATATATATATATATATATATATATAGAGAGAGAGAGAGAGAGAGAAGGAGAAAGAGAGAGAGGGGAAGAAAATCCATTCTTTTCAGACTGGTTTTAGATACTGAACTGTCCTTCTCCCAAAGCTATGCACCCAATCTCCACTGTTATTTAACTCTAACTCATAGCTGGGAAGGTAGACGGATTCATGCTTTTTAAACGGCTTTTGCGTGAAACAGCGCACAACAGACCAGTCCGGAATTTGAAATCGTCTTGTCGGTTGCATATTCCGTGCCGATATTCTTTTAACTACCCGCACGTATACCCAGAGAGAAATGGCCACATTAGAGACATGCAAAATAAATTGTAGGCGAAATAAGATAACAGTGACAGTCGAATATGCTACTCTATGTCATGCGATGTTCTACGTCGTAAAATGGGAAATTAAGACGTCGTAAAATGCAATGGCTGTAATCTCTCGAAGGTTCTCTAGAACGTTATTGAGCATCAGACTGCAACAACACCAAGCTGGTTGCCGTGGTTTCATTAATGAGTAGATTTTTATGGGGTGTAGTTGCTTGAAGCTTAATTTTAGCGTTACCCTTCTCTCTGAAAGCTGGTGTTAAACCGATGGTTGATTAAAAGAGTTGTAGCGATGCATTTCCGTAAGTCAAACAAACGCAAACTGACTCAGTAAAAATTTGAATCGACCTCACCAAACACCATTTTTATACAATTAACTATCAACCTCCAATGAATACAAAATTATTCTGACTTCATATCTGGAATTCAAAGACTGATTTTCTTCTACGGGTTATCAAATATTTTTAGGTTATGTGTATATCAACATTTGTTGTGGGTGGGTGGGGGCTTTATAAGAATAATCATTTTTTGCTGCTGAATACTGCATTAACTTTTTTTATACGATAACAGAAATGTTTCCAGTTAGTAGCAGAGAATTATTTATACATTTCTCAAGGCTATTTGAGCTTAAGTGAATGCAATGAACTCGACTGGAATTCGAACCCGACACTCTAATTCTTCATTCCAAGCCGCTATCAATTACACTATCAGCGCATTCACGGAATTCAAAGAAGCTGTCACTTCGTTTCTAAAAAGGTTAGCTCCTGAAAAATGGCTATGTTTTCGGCATGGCGCAGATCTCATATAGCTTGTTTCTGTTTATTCTGAGACATAACATATATATATATATATATATATATATATATCTTCTGTCACGATTAGAGATAAAATGTGAGGAAACAATTAATTTTCTTCTTCTTCTATGTGCCTTGTCCTTTCAGGACGTAGGCGATCATGGCGTTCCGCGTTTCCCTATCCCTGGTGGCTCTTAGCACGCTTTCTCCTGTAACACCACGCAGCCCCCGTTTTCTCATCCACGTGCTCAGTCTCTTCAAATATGTTATCCGCTGCTTTCCTCTGTCAGCCTTTCCCTCTATCTGGCCCGTTAGTATCAGGTTCTCCAAATTATCTTTCCTCATTTCAACTTTAGCTGTCTCTTCCTGATGCTCAATATTAAATTCCTTTTCGTTACCATCCTTTCCAAAACCTCATCATTGCTCACATGCTCCGTCAATCATATCCGCAGTATCCTTCTGTAGAACCACATAACAGTTGCTTCAAGTTTTTCTTTCATTTTTAATGCTATTGTCCAGTATTCCTTGCCATATTGAAAAACTCACATCACATAGCAAAATAGTATTCTCTTCTTTGTTTCTAGTGAAAGTTTCCTGTCTCTTAATACTCTACTTTGGTTCTGGAATGCGTCCTTCGCCATGCCAATTCACTGTCGGATCTCAGTGTGGCATTTCAGTCTTCTTTTAGAACAATTCCCAGGTATTTAAATTTTTGTACCTGCTTGTAACCCTCTCAAATATTTTGGTGTCATAGTTTTGAAGCTAACGCACGGTTAACACATTTAGTTTAATTCATTCACAATACTGGATGAATAAATATAAATAACTTTTAATTAAATCAGCAGAATTTTACCTTTGAAATTCTACAATAACTGTAAAACAGAATTTTCGTTATTTAAGTCTAAACTGAATTTATATCTAAACTTATTTATAAATAGAACTTTGTTTGTGTATGTGTGTGTGTGTGTGTGTCTGTCTGTCTGTGTGTCCGTTACCTATAGACTCCAAAACGGCTGAACCGATTTCTTGAATAATTACACAGTTGTACTATAAGCGTCTGCGAGTGTTCTTAGCTAGGTTTTGTGTCGAGGTACCCCAGATAAATATCGAAAATCGATAATCTAAAAAATCATGTTATAGAAGGAGTGGTCAGATTTTAATCAAATTTGATACACTCAAAGACATAAGAAATGATATTCAGAAGTTTCAAGGTTGCAGTTCTTACAATAGTGCAGAAAATCGATAATATATATATATATATATATATATATATATATATATATATATATATATATATTTGATGTTTGTGTGAGTGTCTGTTTATCTGCCTGTATGTGTGTATTTTTTCAGCAATTTTATTTTAGTTTTTGCTTCGGGTTTGGCTCTAAGTATGTATAATTATATTTCTTAGTCTTAGCCATGATACCATTTACTCAGAGGACTTATTTAGCCTTCAAAATTCAGTTTACGACGAAAAAAAATTATTTGATATCGATACTAGGAAATCAAAATTTGACTTACATCAATTCATTTTTCTTTCAGTCTACGGTTTCGCTTTAACCGGAAACAACTATTGCTTTTTAGTCTTTCGTGCCAACGTCTAAAGAGTCTGAGCTCCAGGATCATGGATTAGATTTAAAGCTTTCATTCCACCCGAGCAACGCCGGACTATACTGCTAGTTTAAAATAATTTTAGAAATGCATAGCCGAATTTACGCATAAATCCTCCAAGTTAGTTTAAATGTTATCATTCGGTTAACAATGACACAGAATAGGGAGATAACCTGTGAGAAAACAGCTAATAACTCTGTCAAATATTTGGCTGCCATCGTTGACACTTGTTATTAATAATTATGAAGCCATCCGGTGTTTTTAAAAAATGATGTATTTCATACTATTTTTAAAATGATGTATTTCATACTATTTTTAAAATGATGTATTTCATACTATTTTTTAATATTTATTGCCAAGTGAATAATTGTAAATGAAAATAGAATTGTTCTTTTGTTAATACTGCTCAAGAACATGTGCATTAAATGAATTTATAAATATTTAAGAATTACTTATATTGCAGTTTCATCAATGAAAGAATGAATAAAATTTAGGGTGATTCGGATGAGTTCATCTTTGCTTCTTTGCTTTCTAAGCATCAGTCTATTTTCATTTAGAATTATTCACTTGGGAATAAATACTAAAAATAGTATGAAGTACTTCATATTTTTTTTTTAAATTGGGTCGGCCTAATAACTATGGCCAGTAGTGTAGCTAGAACAACATTTGAATTGAGTTTTATGATTTAACTTTACCTGCTACTATCATCACTCCTTTTGGTAAATGACATTACGCAATATATTGGAGAAAAGATTTTATTTAATCATTTCCCTCCCCGTAAGGCGATAATGTGACAAAGATGCAAAGAGATTCTTTTTCTTCTTCACGTACGGTGTTACTTCAGGTCGTAGGCGATCATGCACTTGCACTTGGCTCTGTCTCTTGTCGCTCGGAATGTTTTTTTCTGTGTATCTCTCTCAAACACCGCTTCGCCATTCATTTGCTCAGGCCCAGCAAGTATGTCTCGAGCTGCTTTCCCGAGTGTCACTTTCCTTCTATCTGTCCTGTGAGTATTAAATTCTCCAGGCCCTCCTTCTTCACTATGTCTTCCAGGAACCACATCTGCCTCTTCCTGATGTAAGTATGAATAATTATCGTTTGCATCCTCTCCTACATCCCACTGCTGCTCACCCGCTCAGTCCATAGTATCCTCCGCATCCTTCGGTAAAACCACATTCCAGCTGCCTCTATCCTCTCCAACATTCACTTCCACACAGAAGAACAGATATCACTTAGCAATCCAGCATTCTTCTCTTTGTTTCCAATGAGTTTTTCCTGTCTCTCAGTACTCTGGTCAGTTTTTGGAATGCCAATTCGTCTTTGGATCTGAATGTCACACTTTCCATCCTTTGTCAGAACATTTTCTTTGTTTTATTTTAGTTTCTCCAATCTGTAGCTTGCATTTTGGGGTCTTCTTTTTGCTGATGACTATGCATTCAGTTTTCTTGAAGTCCTTTCTTTTCGCTTTCTTTTGCTACCTTCTATGAGATAAATGTAGTGCAGAGAAAGCACAATAAAAGAACAGATTTGTGGAAGGCAAAAAATGGCGATAGACGTTGAAATTAAATGTTTTATTATCGTAGTTGGCAGGGAAGAAAAAAGCGGAAGAAAGTTCCACAGGTGAGAAATCCAGAAAAAAAACTGTTAGAATAGAATTTACAGTTTTATATATATATATATATATATATATATATATATATATATATATATTTGCAATAGGAAAACAGCGTGACCGTGTTGCCATTCTAGTACTACGGTTAAATATATACAGTCGAGGAACAAAAATAACAAACTCATAAGAACAATTGTCAGGAAATTTTTTTTAGAAAAGACAGAGGGAAACCCCATCCCTTGAACTGCTCAACCCAGACATTTCAGCTCTATCATTCTAGCTTTCTTCTCGGAATATTTATTCGTCAACCTCATTCCCACAGGTGCCAACTTTGCACTCTCTGCTCTTTCGATATTTCCATAGCAAACATTAAAATCAACTACATTCTTTAGATCCAACAGTTCGGACATTTGCAACTACGATGCTCCATGTTTGTATTTCGACAGACTTAAATCTCCCTCGTATTCTCCTTGTTTAAAAGATAAGAACAAATACCTACTCAAGGAACTTCTCCCAATAGCTTTATAGTAAAGGTTCTTGCTTGGGTATTTCCCTGAATACTACAATCTAAATACCTTTGTATCACCTGTCAATCGTCATCTATCTGCTTTACGCTCATATTCACTTCTCACCACCTCTTTGCTTCATATCACACACTTCATTCATAATTTTTACAGTAGATCACTACATTGAGTGGCTTTCGAGCCTTATATTGAGTTTAATTCTTGCCTAAAAATGATATATTGAAACAATATTAATGTGAAAAAATCATTGTGCAATTTACAATGTCAAAAGATACAATTCCGTTATGGCCGATCATTCTGCAATTTGCTTCATATCACACACTTCATTCATCATTTTTACAGTAGATCACTACATTGAGTGGCTTTCGAGCCTTATATTGAGTTTAATTCTTGCCTAAAAATGATATATTGAAACAATATTAATGTGAAAAAATCATTGTGCAATTTACAATGTCAAAAGATACAATTCCGTTATGGCCGATCATTCTGCAATTAACTGTCGATTAAATGTTTGACATGTTAATAACATTTTCATCACATAAATGTTTTATTGTATTTCTTGAAACGGGTCTTTCACTATAAGAACACTCATTTTCAACACGATGTCTTTTCGAAATTAATTTTATATTCTTATTATTCTCGTTAATTAACGGGACGCAATTGCTGCTTAATAGACTGAATGAAATTTTCACATAATAACACAAACGAAATTTTTGCATAATAAACTGGACGAAAGATGAACATAATAAACTAAACAAAAGTTTTGCCTTAATGAAACGAACGAAATTTTTGCTTAATAAACCGACCGAATTGTCTTAATAAACTGAACGAAAGTTTTCTTTAGTAAACCGGACGCAAATTTTGCTAAATAAACTAAACGAAATTGTCCTTAATAACGAAATTTTCGCTTAATAGACCGAACGAAATTTTTAAACAATAAACCGAACAATTTTTGCTTAAAAACCGACTTTTAAATTTTTCATTAATAAAGCGAATTACATTTTTGACAAAAGTTATATAATATATAATATATAATATATATAATAATGTTTTTATACTTAATAATGTTTTTATACTTAATAATGTTTTTATCTAATACAAGTTAGAAGCAATGTTGCCCAAAGATTTTTTAGCAATTTCGAAAATTTTCTTTTGAAGAATAATTCTCTGAACTTTAACGGCGATTGCAATACTTTCAGTTTGGGTTTTGAAAACATCACACGTTTGCCTGGCGCCATTTATAATAAATCCTGTGTTTTACGTTGTATAAGGCGCGCTTAAATTTTAAAGACTGAATTAATAAAAAAGAAATAAAAAAGAGTTCGATCAGACGAAGCGATCCAATAGAATAATCTAACATATCAAATTTATCCACCAAGAAAGAAATAACATCAGTACAAATTCCAGCTCCTTAAGTAATGTTCATTCATCCTGATTGGCATCTGAAAATTGAGTGATCTTCTTTCTTTTCAGATACGCTAAATATGCATTCTTTGAGTTTTTCCAAAACTTTATTTTTGGCATACAATGCTCCGTTCATTTTAGGGGAAATGACAATTATCTCTGGCCTTCTTCACTTGACTGGAATTTCGAACTGAAAGGCCGGAGAGTACAACGGCCAAAATGCCGTGGATATAGCAACCAAGATGAGGACAACCATCTGAACAATATAAATAGTGTAAATAATCAAACTACCTCAACTCAAATATATAGACATATGTTATGTAAAATGGTGGTAACATTTTACATTTTAGAAATGGTAATAAAGTTATGTATTACCATTTAGTAATGTTAATACAGTAATGTATTACCATTACTAGAAGAAATGGTAATACAGAAATGGTAATACAGTAATGTATTACCATATAGTCTTCGGCTATATCGTGTTGAATACACCGCTTCCCGTCCGATCACCGAAGTTAAGCAACATCGAGCTTGGTCATTTCTTAAATGGGTGACCATTTATTTGGGAATACCAGGTACTGTAAACGTAAGAACCAAGAATGGTCCACCGGTCCTTCAGGTTTGGGGTTTGGGGGTTGGGTGCAGGGCTAAAAACCCTGCCCCGTAAAAACAGTTTGTTACAGTAGCAGCAACAAATATTTGCTGCCCTATGCACCATCTGGGTGTGATGGATAAATGATGATGATGAATACAATAATGTGACTTCCATAATGGAAACATTATTCCATAATTGACCGTTGTGTTAGCGTTATTTGAAATTTATAAAATCTTATTATTAAAACAGTTTTTAGAGAAATTAGATTTCTTCGGTTCATAAAAAGTGTTATAGCTTTCTACTATTGATGGAAGATTTGCATTTTGCAAGGGATAATGCCACTGGGATACAGGCGCCTAAATAAAGCAAAAGAGAATATAAAGACATTAGTGAGGAAGAGTGATAAAAGGAACAGGATTAGGGACAAGAGAAGATTACGATTGACGTTGTAATTTTTAAAGAATATAGGAGGCAGGTAACCAAGAAATCAGAAGGTAATTTCACAGGTACAAGGAAAAAATGGTTAGAAGAGAATAGGCGGTTGCATTTAGCTAGTTTAATAGCAAAATGATGATACCTACTTGTCAATCAAGTAGACCATCTAAATTTATGTAGTTAACACAATCAGTTAAATGCCATACGTGATACACGCTTGGGCGTTCATGTCTCGAAAGAGACATGACTGACTGGGCAGAAGATTATCCCGCAGTAGGTTGTCATTTTCTGCGGTAGACTGGTTGCCGACCAAAGCTATATAACCCAAAATGTCCTGTTATTTAACCTATAACAGGAGGAAGAAATGGATTAATATCTTTCCTAAAGATATTTGCGCGTAAGTCAAGCTGAGAAGTCTAAAATTGTCCAAAGGGTTTGTAATAAGATATCTACCTTAGGAATAGCCAAAGAATTGGCCTGTGATCATCGTACGATTAAAAAATTCGTTATTTACCCTGAACTTTGCAACAGACGTTCTGACAAAGGGAAAATTCATAAGACAGCACCTATGTTGCATTGCGCCATGAGGAAGATCCACCGTAACCCTCTTGAAACTAGCAAAAAAGTTTTTGAAAATGCTGGCGTTCCTGATGTGCCCAAATCAACTCGATGCCGTCTCCTAAGGACGGTTGAAAAATGTGGAAAGCCAGAGATTCGCCCTCCATTAAAGGATATCCACAAGAAAAAGAGGACGGAGTAGGCAAAAAATCACATGAAGGTAAATTTTCAAACTGTTTTGTTCACCGATGAGTGTCGAGGGACCCTAGATGGACCCAATGAGTGGAGGAAAGAATGGTACTGTAATGAGGGTCCAATTTCTTACCAGATCAGGCATCAACAAGGAAGTGGTGGTGTGATGTTTTGGGCTGCAATCATTGGTAATGAGCTGGTAGGACCATTCAGAGTCGCAGATAGAGTGAAAATGACTGCCAAACTTTACATCGACTTCATAAAGGAACACCACGAATTCTGGCACAAGAAGAAGAATTTGTCATTCCGGAAAAAGATGGCATTCATGTATGATAATGCACCGTCTCATGCTGCAAGGAAAACCACTGAATATTTGGAAAGTGTTTTTGCCAGACATGGGAAAATAATGCAATGGCTAGCCTGTTCTCCAGATTTAAATCCCATCGGAAATCTGTGGAGCATCTTGAAAAGGAAGATTTACTCCGGAGGAAGGCAGTACACCTCCAAGGATGACATTTGGAATGCCATTCTGACTGCTGCCAAAGAAAGTTCATCAGATGAAATCGAAAGTTTGACATCTTCAATGAACCAAAGGTTTTTTTCTCTTGTTAATAAAAATGGCAATTATATGCAATATTGATTGTACTCTGAAACCATATTGAAGATGTTTGTTCTGTATTATTGTTGTTCTCAAATTACATATTCCTAAAATATTCAATGTTCTAATTTTCTGTCACCACTGCACCATATTTGACACTTTAGCAATGATTTGCATATAAAGTTGGCACGCTGAAAGAGGCTGCAAGTCACCAAATGGCTGCCATTTGTTTACTATTGCACAGATTAGATTACAATTTTAGAACTGCACATGTGTTAAGGTTGTTATATAACGTGCCAAGTTTCACTAATTTTTATTAAAAACTGTCGGAGTTAGAACACAAAAATCGATTTGCGGATAATTCTGGCACGCAGTGTAGCGTATGTCTGAATGATTTGGGCACCAAGCCTGGTATCGATATAAAAGTAGCGATAATATAATGCTGCTTAAGAATATTATTCGAGTTTCCAGGTCAGTAATTTAGTTTTGTAATCAAATTTAGTAGTATACAGCTGAACCTTTTTGGACACACAAGGAGTGAGGAAGGTTTGGCAAACTTAAATCGCATAGGCATATCGCGTGCAAGAGAGGTAGGGAAAGGAAGCAGGACTTCGACCTGACGAGCTTTTGTGAATAGATAGCAAAATGGCTTAGACAAGGGAGAAACACTACTAAAGGACACAAGTGATAGGAAGCTGTGGAAAGCCATGTTTACTCACGTCCTGAAGAAGATTGTATTACGCCAAATTAATAATAATAGGAAAATATAATTGAAGATGTCTATATAAAAATCTTGTAATACTATTAGTGACAGTAAAGAATGTATTACCAGACCAAAAGGCATGAGCTGGCTTAATTTTACACCATCTCCAAAAAGTCATTTCTAATAGAAAAAAGACACAAAATAGAAAAAAAAAACATAAAAATATGTACTAACCAACCAGAAAAAAATCCCACGCAATATAAACTACCATCAATTCGACTTCTTCTTCTTCTTCTTTTTCTTCTTCTTCTTCTTTTTCTTTTTCTTTATCTTTTTCTATGTACCCTGTCTTTTAAGGACGTAGGCGATCATGGTTTTCCACATTTCTTTGTCCCTGGTGGTTCTTATCAGGCTTTCTCCTGTTACACCACGCAACCCTCGTTCCGTCATCCACCTGACCAGGTCCTTCAAATATGCTATTCGCTGCTTTCCCCTGTCTCTTTTTCCCTCTATCTAGCCTGTTAGTATCAGGTTCTCCAAGCCCTCCTTCCTCATTGCATGTCCTATTAACTTTAGCTATCTCTTCCTGATGCTCAATATTAATTTCCCTTTCGTTTTCATCCTTTCCAAAACCTCATCATTGCTCACATGCTCGATCCATGATATTCGCAGCATCCTTCTCTAGAACCATATTTCAGGTGCTTCAAGTTTTTTCTTCATCTTCGATGATATTGTCTATTCACTGCCATATTGAAGAACTGACATCACATAGCAATCCAGTATTCTCTTCTCTGTTTCTATCGAAATTGTCCTGTCTCTTAATACTTTACTCAAATTTTGGAATGCTTCCTTCGCCATACCAATTTCGGATAGACACCAGCCGACTAAAATTCAACTACAGAAGTCAGCTACGGTAGTTCCAGGAGCCGCATGTTGGCAGCAGCAGCCGAGGGCGCTATGCAATTAAAACCATTCGTCATATTATACGATAAAGCACATATACTTTTACATCTAGTTCACGAGATTTTTTTTTCACAGCTAAGATGCAGTACCAAATTGTACATATCCCAAGACAAATTCGGTATACATCTTTGCATATCCCTCGATGCGATAGCATAAATAAATGCCCTTTATCGCGCTGCCGACGTCTCATATCCATTGCTGTGTGTTACCACTAATTTCTTTTGTTAGCATGAATTATGGTACCCAAGACGAAACACTTGAACATGACAATTTCATACAGTAGCTCCCGCAGCAACTGTTATATTTACGACTTTAGTAAACTATTTGTCAATGAATCGCTAAGAAAATTATAATCTCACTAGAACTATTAATAGTTGGCAGAAAGATAAGATTACACTATTGAAATGAATAGGCTGTAGAATTATTAATATAGTCATTTATTCGTTCGATTCTGTCAGTTAGGCTATTTCGGGGCTAATAATTGTCTACCTTAGTTTCCCCGGCATAAACTCAAATAAAATAGAAAGATTGACTTTCACACTTTCAAATGATTTGAAAATTGGCTTTCTAAATCCTGGTGTTTTCTTGGATTTGAACGTATAATATTAGTACCAAAAGTTAATATACTTTTATATCAACTTTTGGTAGTAATATTAGGCGTTCAAATAAAAATAAAAAAAACAACAGAGTTTGGAAAGCAATAACATTTTTTTTTAATCATATCACCCCGAGCAAGGCGGTAATGCCACTGGTGTACCGGGGGTTACGTAAAAGTGAAAAGATTAGAAGAGAGAAAGCCGGAAACCACATCCTAAAAAGGGAAAAAGGGATGAGCCTCTACACCTGTTCAATAGACGTGGGTGGAGTGTGAACCGGACGATAGTTTAGTCTATCTACTCCAATTAAAAAAAAAGTAAAAAGATTGGAAAAGAGAAAACCGGAAACCACATCCTAAACAGGGAACAAGGGAAGAGCCTCTACACCTGTTCAATAGACGTGAGTGGAGTGTGAACCGGGCGATAGTTTAGTCTATCTACTCCATTTAAAGAAAAAGTGAAAAGATTGGAAAAGAGAAAACCGGAAACCACATCCTAAACAGGGACAAGGGAAGAGCCTCTACAGCTGTTCACTAGACGTGGGTGGAGTGTGAACCGGGCGATAGTTTAGTCTATCTGCTCCATTTTAAAAAAAGTGAAAAGATTGGAAAAGAGAAATCCGGAAACCACATCCTAAACAGGGAACAAGGGAAGAGCCTCTACACCTGTTCAATAGACGTAGGTGGAGTGTGAACCGGGCGATAGTTTAGTCTATCTACGCCAATTAAAAAAGAAGTGAAAAGATTGGAAAAGAGAAAACCGGAAACCACATCCTAAACAGGGAACAAGGGAAGAGCCTCTACACTTGTTCAATAGACGTGGGGTGAGTGTGAACCGGGCGATAGTTTAGTCTATCTACTCCATTTAAAGAAAAAGTGAAAAGATTGGAAAAGAGAAAACCGGAAACCACATCCTAAACAGGGACAAGGGAAGAGCCTCTACAGCTGTTCACTAGACGTGGGTGGAGTGTGAACCGGACGATAGTTTAGTCTATCTGCTCCAATTGAGAAAAAAAAAGAGTGAAAAGATTGGAAAAGAGAAAGCCGGAAACCACATCCTAAACAGGGAACAAGGGAAGAGCCTCTACACCTATTCAATAGACGTGGGTGGAGTGTGAACTGGGCGATAGTTTAGTCTATCTACTCCAATTAAAAAAGTAATGAAAAGATTGGAAAAGAGAAAACCGGAAACCACATCCTAAACAGGGAACAAGGGATGAGCCTCTACACCTGTTCAATAGCCGTGTGTGGAGTGTGAACCGGGCGATAGTTTAGTCTATCTACTCCAATTGAAAAAAAAAGAAAAGTGAAAAGATTGGAAAAGAGAAAACCGGAAACCACATCCTAAACAGGGAACAAGGGATGAGCCCCTACACCTATTCAATAGACGTGGGTGGAGTGTGAACCGGGCGATAGTTTAGTCTATCTACTCCAATTGAAAAAAAGAAAAGAGAAAAGATTGGAAAAGAGAAAACCGGAAACCACATCCTAAACAGGGAACAAGGGATGAGCCTCTACACCTATTCAATAGACGTGGGTGGAGTGTGAACCGGGTGATAGTTTAGACTATTTACTCCAATTGAAGAAGAAGAAGAAAAAATGGTAACGGTAGTGAGTTAACTAAGTTTTAACTTAGTTAAAGTCCGGTCAAAGAAATTTCTTTGAAAAAAGGTAAACACTCTATCAAATAACTATGAAACTATTTTAAAATTAGCCACAAAAAATAAAACAAAATAAAATCAACGCAAAATTATAACTTACTTTTAAGAAGATTTCAAAGCTGATCCTAAACCAAACGCACGTGTACTAACGCCAGTAGAGAAAAAGAATTATTGTATCTTTTGGCTGAGGAGTGGTGGGGTCAACTAGACAATGACTAGGCAAAAGACAAACAAGGAATTTAACAGGACTTGTTTTTTTTTAAATAAAAAGGACAAAATTATTCACTAGTCAAAGAAATTTCTTTTAAAAAAGGTAAACACTCGTTCAAATAACCATGAAACTATTTTAAAATTAACCACAAAAAATAAATCAAAATAAAATTGAAGCAAAATAACTACAAAAAACACAGTAATATATTCTATAGTTTCAACATTTGAAAATGTTGCTGTTAGGATATGTTCCGCGTCTTCCACGGACTCGAATCACTTTTATTTCCCCCGTGTCACAAAGAGTGTCCAGGTGTTTTTCTAAGCTTTATATAATTGATAGGTGTGTTTTATTTTTAGAACACCTAATTGTCCTCCAAATGATATCACATACCTCATTCATCTTTACCAACGTAACAGTAAATCTCTACCATGAGTGACACACTAGCCTTATATTAGTAAATATTTTGTATACGTAGCAACAGTTCTTTTCTTGGAAAAAAATGCCCTTCATTGACCGCAAAGTCAGTGCTATTTTGAGTTGAAAATTATAGAATCTTTCTATTAAAATACGTTTATTAAGTCAAATAAATCTTATCGGTCTTTCTAATACTGATGGGGTCTGCCTTTTCAATCTTTTGTTTGAAGTAATTTTGAACGTCAACATCTTGATGATGTCATTATTTTCTCTTTGGGTGACACGTGATATCCATTTTAGCTCAAATTATGTGTTTTCTGTTATTATCATGGAGTAAATAAGACATACCGGTAACATAAATGAAATTGGCAACTGTGTCGGACTCTCTGCTTTTGTTCGGATAGATACCTAGACAAGCTGTTCCGAAGGGCAGAGTCTCCTCTGGAGAAATACAGAAATACTTATGGAAAGTCTACGGAAAATTCTTTCCCGGGCTTAAGGGCTCACAATTCCTACTTTCAAAATTGACGTTGTTTCATATCCGTCTCAGTGGGAATTTTACTAGTAAATGCGCAGTGTTCCACTCGAACACAACCTTGTCCGACTTTCTGTCTTCGGGCAGAGGAGAACCTTGCCGAAGGGTAGAGCTGCGTCTAGAGAAAAGTAGACAAAAGCCTGAACCTGCTTATGCAAAAAGGCAAAAAAAAAAAAAAAAACATAGAAATACGTGCTAATATCTTAACGAATGCAGAACAGAAAATGATATTAACACAACAATTAGTATTTGTCAGTATATATGAGATGAGTTATTGCAATCATTTACATTATTTACATTGTTCGGAAAGTTGCCCTCATCTTTATTGCCATATTCACAACATTTCGGTCGGTGTATGCTCCAACCATCATCAGGTGATTGAAATTATTAAATATCAAAACATCCAGAAGTAGCATGCCAGGTGGACAAAAACAGTTTACCCCAGTGATTAAAATAAAAGTTAAAAATTCAGTTCACCTGAAGTACTGAATATGGCAATAAAAATGAGGCCAACAGTCTAAACAATGTAAGTGAAGCAGATAACTACAATGAATGTCGGACGAATGTCAAATAATTTTAAACCTGAGAGGCGATACTGAGGAAATTGGAAAATGAATGCGAATATATACAAGCCAAAGAAAAATGTAGAAAAAATTAATCTATGTTTCAAATATGGAAGGTTAAAAATTTAAAGTTCTATGGTGAGGATAAGTGAAAATTGTTTTATTTTTTAGAATCAAGTACTTAGGATAGTCAGTCAATGAAGTGCCATACGTAACATGACTGACTGGGCAGAATATTATCCCGCAATAGGTTGCCATTACTTTCTGCGGTAGACTGGTTGCCATCCAAGGTTATAGAATCCAATCTGTCCTATTATTTAACCCATGAGTGGGGGTAAGAGACGGATTAATACCTTTCTCATGGTTATTTGTGTGCAAGTGAACACATGAAATTCAACTGGAATTCGAACTCGGCTCCTCAATTTCTTGTTCCGATTCGATATCCAGTGCAGCACAACGCCCATATGATAATTCTCTTAAAACAAAATTTAAGGAAAACATATTCCCTAACTTATTAAGGAAAACATATTCCCTAACTTATTGCTCTTACCAGTATTAATGGATGGTTCCTTCCTAACCTTTGGTCTCATGTAGTGTTGAACATCAATATATTAATAATATCATCCTTTTTGCCTCAAGTTACATTTTATATCCATTTTAACTGTTGTTGAAAGGAAAGTGTTGTGTTTTCTGTTATTTAGCAAGAAAGTGTCGATGTGACGAGGATCTTCAAAGACAAGACGAGTTTTCAGGTTAACGTTTAGGTTTTTTCGCAATTTGCAATGATATGCTCAACTTCTTATATGCTCAACTTCCTGTAGCGTATTTTATGTCCAATACTAGATTTGTTGGGATGTGCGTTGTGGTGCAGTGGATTTCGGCTCGAAACGAGAAATCGGGGAGCCGAGTTCGAATTCCAGTTGAATTCATTGCATTTACTTACGCGCAAATACCCTTGGGAAAGGTATTAATCCGTCTCTTCCTTCCAGTTATGGGCTAAATAACAGGACAGATTGGGTTCTATAGCCTTGACTGGCAACCAGTCTACCGCAGAAAGCAATGGCAACCTACTGCTAGATAATCTTCTGCCCAGACAGTCATGTCTCTTTCCAGACATGATCGCCCAAGCGTGTATCACGTATGGCACTTAACTGACTAGATTTGTTACAACTGATCAATGCACCAATCTATTTAAAATGTTTAATATTTACGAACGGTGTTAAGTGTTTTGACATCAATCTCATTTTCAATTGTAGATCATATTTCTTGTTTTTGCAAGTTTTAACTTGAGTCCTGTTTCTTGAAACACTTGTTAACTTTCTGTTCAAGATCATTCTTATCCCAGTTACAGTGCTGATAGCAGACACGGAAATGAAACTACAAGACATCCTATGGCAGGTATCTGAAGAGAGTGACAAAAATGGACTACAAATAAACTGCAAAACTGCATAGTCATCAGCAAAAAGAACAGCCCAAAATGCCAAATACAGGTGGGAGATACAAAACTTTAAATACCTGGGAAGTGATTTGACAGAAAACGGAAGAGCAAAACAGAGATCCGAAGGCGAATTGGCATGGCGAAGGACGCATTCTAGAAGCTGAGTAAAGTATTAAGAGACAGGAAACTTTCACTAGAAACAATGAAAACAGTATTAGATTACGGTGTGATGTTAGTTTTTCAAAATGGTAGTGAATGCTGGACAATATCATCAAAGATAAAAGAAAACCTTGAAGCAATGTGGTTCTACAGAAGGATGCTGCGGATATCATGGACCGAACATGTTAGCAATGATGAGGTTTTGGAAAGAATGGAAACGGAAAGGAAATTAATATTCAGAATCAGGAAGAGACAACTAAAGTTTCTAAGACATACAATGAGGAAAAAGGGCTTGGAGAACCTGACACCAACAGGGCGGATAGAGGGGAAAAGAGTCAGAGGAAAGCAGCGGATAACATATTTGAAGAGCCTGATCAGGTGGATGACGGAACGAGGGTTGCAAGATGTTACAGGAGAAAGTGTGCTAAGAGCCACCAGTGATAAGGGGACGCGGAAGGCCATGATCGCCTACGTTCTGAAAGGACAACGCACATAGCAAAAAAAGAAGATATCATCTCCTCTCATAATCAGTGCATATTCTTATGAAAAGAACAGGGATTGCTACATTCTATTGCTACATTCATATGAAATGCTTTAATGATCAGTGATCATCTCTTCGAATTTGTGTTTGTATATAGGAAGAGCATAGTTAATTTTAACTTCTATTTCTGGAAACACTTAAAGGATATTAATTTTCTGTTCAACATTATTGTTATCCCAAATATGAATACATACGCCATCGAAATAGCTGTCTCCAATCATCAGTACAATAGAAACTGGAGGGAAATCAATAAGGCTATTTTCTATTAGTAGATTCATTATTGTTTTAATCATCTCACTCGAAGCAAGTCGTTAATGCTAGATGTAGGCAGGGCAATACTGAGAGTGAAAGTGAAAGAGAAGACTGAAGAGGATTGAGAAAATCACAAAAGATGAAAGGGATTCAAAATGACAAAATATGGTGCTTCACGTTGCATTTTAAAATTTGAAGATTTTAGCTATCAGAAAAACAAGGATATGGAAGTGCGAGGAAAAACTGTTTTAGTAGAAGTGACCATTGCATTGTGATATTTCAACAGTAAAAAGGTGGAACCTAATTGCCAATCTAATTGCCCGATTAAACTCCTGCTGTCAGGGCAACAGGAAAAAGGTTAGGCATGAAAATATTTGTTGAAAATACAAAGGGAAGCTACACCACGTCTAGGAAATATAACTGAAGTCACTAATGCTTGGTCAGGATTGATTACATTCAGTCAGTCAGTTAAGTGCCATACGTGACACACGTTTGGGCAATCATGACTCGAAAGAGACATGACTGATTGGGCAGAAGATTATCCCGCAGTAGGTTGCCATTGCTTTCTGCGGTAGACTGGTTGCCAGCCAAGGCTATAGAACCCAATCTGTCATGTTATTTAACCCATAACTGGAAGGAATAGACGGATTAATACCTTTCCCAAGGGTATTTGCGCGTAAGTGAATGCAATGAATTCAACTGGAATTCGAACTCGACTCCCCGATTTCTCGTTCCGAGCCGATATCCATTGGACCACTACTCACTTGATTACATTACAGATCCTTCTTTGGGTTTTTGCAAGAATCTCGAGATGTACAGCAGAAGCATCAAACCAGATATCACAATAGTATTCAAATTACTGACGAATGGTAGATTTGTTAATGTGCAAAACTGATTTTGTCGAAAAAAAATGTAACCAAACTTTCCTTGCAATAGAAAAAGCTATTGGTTCAATGCAGCTGCTTCACTTCAAGTCAGTGAAAAACGCGAAGCCAAGAAGGCGCAGCGTGATGTTCTGTTGGTTTCTACAGTCAATCATGCGGGTAAAAAAGGTTTTTTGTGGTGCTTAAATGAAGGCAGTTTTTGCTTTGGAGGTCTTAAAATTTGTGAGCCATTTCTTGTCATAGTTAACCACTTTTGGAGAAGGCTTATGGCCTATCACGTTGAATACACCGGTTCTCGCTCGATCACCGAAGTTAAGCAAAGTTGAGCCTGGTCAGTGATGAGTGACCGCTTGGGAATACCAGGTGCTGTAAGCGTTTAGTGACTGATGTGCGTCGTGGTGCAGTGGATATCGGCTCGAAAAGAGAAATCGGTGAGCCGAGTTCGAATTCCAGTTGAATACCCTGCATTCACTTAAGCACTGGTACTCTTGGGAAAGCTATTAATCTGTCCCTTCCCTCCAGTTATGGGTTAAATAACAAACGTAGGAGATGCCTTTAAAAATAAATCCCAATCAATCTGGATACTCGAAAAGAAAAAGTATTACTAGACACAAAAATTTATATAAAAACAACAATAAATTGTTGAAAGTAAAAGGTATTACCAGAAATAAATAAATAAAAATTTGCTTGGCAATAAATGACCCGCCGAGGTTGATTTGCTACAAAACCAACCAACCACTTTTTAGAGATCTTTTTCAAGAGCAGCTATCAGGCTTATTTTTAAGATATGACGAATTTGCTAGAGACAGGAGTAAATGGTAGTGTCATCTGCATATGTGGTATAGAATACTTAAATGATCAATGTCCATCTCTTTACATCTTTGCATGTACACTACCGGCCATAATTATAGGGCCAAGAAATGATGAATTTCATACTATTTTTAGTATTTATTGCCAAATGAAAATAGAATGGTTCTTTTGTTATTATTACTTTGCAAAATTTTACATTCATAGAAGAAAAGATGAACTCGTCTGAATCACCCTAGATTTTCTTCATTCTTTCATTGATGAAACTGCAATAGAGGTAATTATTAAATATTTATAAATACATTTGATACCCATGTTATTGTGCAGTATTAACAAAAACTCCATTCTATTTTCATTTATAATTATTCACTTAGCAATAAATACTAAAAAATATGAAATACATCATTTCTTTTAAAGAAACAAGGGTTGCCTAATAATTATAGCCGGTAGCGTATATACGGAAGACATAGATGACGAAAATATTAAACTGATTCTGTTTTGCCATTTGTCATATACCTAATGAGCTTTAGAATATTTCTTTATTAGGTTCCTCGACAGACATGTAAGATTTTCTTAACTAATACACATTTTCTATCAAACTTTGACATTCAATTCGATTAGAGTCTGGAAGTTGACATCATATGTAGGAGAAGAGAAATGGACTATTGCGCTGGATCTGATTATATACTGATATGGTCATATGCTGCCATATATATATATCTCAGACAACACAAGATGTTTTGCATATATATATATATATATATATATATATATATATATATATATATATATATATACATCGCTTTTCCAATCTTTTCACTTTTTCTTATTTTTTTTCAATTGGAGTAGATAGACTGAACTATCACCCGGTTCACACTCCACCCACGTCTATTGAACATGTGTAGAGGCTCATCCCTTGTTCCCTGTTTAGGATGTGGTTTCCGGCTTTCTCTTTTCCAATCTTTTCACTCTTACGTAGCCCCCTGCACACCAGTGGCCTTACCGCATTGCCCGGGGAGATATGATTAATATATATATATATATATATATATATATATATATATATATATATTTCATATCTACATACCCTCTATCATTGATATTAAGCATTTAATATAAATATAGCATACCATAAAACTATATATATATATATATATATATATATATATATATATATGTATGTATGTATGTAAGGCGCGATAAAGGAATTGTCGCCTAAATTTTGCAAAATGAAAACAACACTGATGTTCATTTTAACAGATATATTTAACAATCTACAGAAAAAATATGTTGACATACTAAAGAGTTAATTTATTCAGTAAAATTGTCCTTGGCTTCTAGTAAGGCCTCCAGATTATTTGAGAATCTACTCCAACTCTTTTGTACTGTTTCCTTGTTTAAGTTGTTGCATGTGGCCATATTCTTTGCCTTCAATTCATTTTTGTTGTTACTAAGAGTTTTACTAGCCTTTCATCCAAATGCACCCTAGTCAATATATCGGCTGCAACCTAGGGAGTTTGGTGACCAGATATATGGGGTGATGTGGTTGTCTGACAGCTATGATTTGGTTCTTTTTATTGTACTGCATAGTGCACAGTGTTGCTGCCAAACATAGAAATATCCAGCAGCCACTCTCTTGACTTAGTCCAGGACTATCCCCTCAATTATGTAGGTCTTCTTCTTAAGTCTCAGAATCTGTAGGAAGTTGAATAGTAGCAATCACTCCAAACACATTCGTAATCACCATTAAACTCATTCAGCACTTTACGAATCTTCTGCACTGTCCTCAGATTTACAACCAAACACTATGTATATGTTTTTATTGGAGTTTCCAGTGAGGATGCCAAGCATTACAGCATGTCGTTTCCAAATTTCTAGCGATGTGTATTGCGTCATGATGCTCTTTTTCTTACAGAAGGTGTCAAACTGAACCAAATATACTGAGAAGTCGACAAAATAGATAACAAATAATGCGCATGCGCGAAATTAAAAATTGTATGGCGAGAATTTATATTTGGCAGCCTGTTTATATATTTAAAAAAATGGCGGGTGTTCGTGAGAGCGCGCCTATCTAAGGAAAGATATTTGTATTCTCCCTTGAACGGTAAAAATACGGAAATATTATGCGCATGCGTATATACATTTTGTTTTATAAGTTCTGCAAATCGTAACATTTCTGACAGATCTGGCACTTTCTGTGCATTGCATTTGATAATTACAACTCAACAATGATCTGCATTTAATAAGAATTAATTTCAATCATTTATCTTGCAACCCACACACATATGCACGTATATACCTTCACACACTTAGAAACACATGCACATATACACACACAACCACACAGACCAATGCAGTATATATATATATATATATATATATATATATATATATATATAATTTATTTCTTGGAACAATAGTCTAATCGATACTTGTATTTGAGTAGATATTCTGTTTTTAATGAAACGGTATATTTATATATTTATTTTTACTGGCCTCATTATTTACGATACATTTTTGTTACGAAAATGTGTGTCATTCGCCAGCATTCGAACATGTGACCTCTAACAACGTAGGGCAAGCTACCAATTGATCTGTTGCGTCTTAGACCACTCATCCATAAATGATTCCAATCCTGACACATTTTCGTAAAAAAATGTATGTAAAAAATAATCAGGTCGGTAGAAATAAATATATAAATATACAGTTTGATTAAAAAGAGAATATCTGCTCAAATAAGAGTATCGATTAAAAATAATGTTCAAACAAATAAATTAAATATGCCGGTTGTTAAAACAATTTCGTTAATCTTCGGCATTTTCCGCAATATATATATATATATATATATATATTATATTAAATATTATATATATATATATATATATATATATATATATTAAAATTAATTTTCAATATTCAAGAATGTTGAATGAACATTTCAACATGAAATTCCTAATAGAGATCTCACGCCTCCTCAGCAACAGTCCGTCTATATTCAAAATGAGAATAAAAATAAAATTAGAAAGAGAAATACAAAAATAAAAAAAATAAAAAAAGGTAAAAAAATAAAAAAATGTAAAAAATATTTATTTTAATTTATATTGGCTCCGTGATTTTAATTATATTGAGCTCTCCTCCTGTATCATTTTTTAATAATAAAATTTTTAATATTAATTAGGATCAGGTTCTTGGAATTTATCTTCCTACTTTTACCGTTTCGGATTAAAGTAATTTAATAATATATATATATATATATATATATATATATATATATATATATATATATATACTTGTTTCTGATGAAGGACCGAGGACGGTCTGAAATATAAAATTACAATAAAAATAAACAAATACTGTTTAAAAAAGTACGTTTTTAAATCCAAAACTTTTTATTAATATTCTTTCCTATATATATATATATATATATATATATATATATATATATATATATATATATATATATATATATATATATATATATATATATATATATATTTGGCATTTTATATTTAAACATTACAGAAACTGAAGGTCCTTATTATTAGAGCAATTCATATGTGAACAAAATAAAAAATAAATAATTCATATTTTCACGTAGACGTAAATAATACTTTTGTCAGTGAAAGAATTGTAAGCGGCGATATGCGTCCTATTTTTCTTTGTTTTTATTGTTTTTTTGGGTTTTTTTTTTTTTTGGTTTTTCTGTTATTTAAGACATTTTCATGTTAGTGCCAATATAGACAGGGTAGGCGGCGGTGGAATGATATAAGGTCTCTAATGTGAGGGAGAATGTAGTTTACGGTTTTCTTGCTCAAGGGTCTGGATTCCATTATCTAGTCCATTCTTAGGTGTGCTTACCCAGACGTTTATTTACGGTAAGGTTAGCCTATATACGCACCTTCGATAACTGAGATACACAAATAGGACACTATTTAGAATAATTACAACAATTGCCTTGTAAATGGTTTCCCTTGTATAGCGCGCTACGCCAACTGAAAGAAACTTTTTTTTTTTAATCTACAAATAGTGTTCTCGGTCTGTAAAAGTCGATATTCATGAAAGCTAGTAGATGAGCGTGGCATTTCGAAGAGGAATATAGACCAAAAAAAGAAAAAAAAATACGCTGTCCATTTTCCCTCCAGAATATTTCAAGGTTTAGGAGGGACAAGTTCAGTCGTTCTTTTTTTTTTTTTTTCGTCAAATAAATGAAACCGCCATCATGTAATTGCTTCTTTCCATTATCTTATGTCTAAATCCGTATTGTCAGAAAAGTGGCCAAACATTCTGCACGGAAATAAATGTAATTCACCTTCGAGGATGTTATGGTTAGTTTCCTTGATGTTGACAATAACACGGAAGGACAATATGAATTAAGACAAACGAAAAACTTATGTTAGCCGACGCGTTTTGTCCTCTGATGCTCTTTAAGGTAAACGATAATGTACCTTAATAAAGTCCATCAGAACATCAAACGCGAAGGCCAAGGTAAATTATCCTTTTGTTTTTATGCACACATATGTGTGTGTGTGTGTTTCAATAAAAACGACCGATACGGAAGATTGTATTCATTTTTATTTAATTTTTTCCAGTATTCTTACATGTTTCCTTACTGCTGCAGATGAGGAATGTAAAAACGTTCCATAACCATTAACTTTCCACGCGCTTTCAGCCACTTCAGTGGCCGTTCACAAGGATGCTAAATTTTTCAGCGTGATGATGGTATATTAAGACCAAATATTTATAGGTATTGCGTTGCAGCATGCTAGAATAATAATAATAATAATAATAATAATAATAATAATAATAATAATATGGTCTAATCCTTTAATGAGCACTTTTTATAAGTAAATATGTAACTCTGACACATTAGTATTAACCATATATATATATATATATATATATATATATATATATATATATATGTTCTAGAAGAATATTATACTTTGAATAAACAGAAGCTACTCAAGCATCTACGCATCGCTCATTCAGTAAGGCCACTGGCGTATTATACATCATGCGCTAAAATCTGCCTTCTTCTAACGAGCGTCCATAGCTCAGAGGTAGAATCGCCGACTGACGCCAATTCGGTCGGGTTTCAATCCTGGGAAAAAAAGCAATCGGATGTCTAAACGTACTGATGAGCTGTGATACAGCGAGACAGATCAGTCTGCGAATTACTATATATATATATATATATATATATATATATATATATATATAAAGAGAGAGAGACAGACAGACAGACAGCCAACTGACATTTCGAATTTAAACCTGCATGGAGAGGTTTGTGCTAACATTAGGCTAGATATATCACTGTTGTTATGATGTCAGTATCTGTGCTGCCCTTACAACCCTCAGGGCTTACGAAAGACATACAATATTTTATTATTTCCCCACACTTTTCTGTCTGTATGTCTACCTCTCTCTGTCTCCCTTTCTCTCTCTCTCTCTCTCTCTCTCTCTCTCTCTCTCTCTCTCTCTCTCTCTCTTTCTCTTTGCATATATATATATAGTTAAATATATGCGATTGTGGGATGGCTAGATCATTGAGACAGTAAGTTGTGCATGGCTCTAATCATATACGCCCTGAAGAGACACGGCACACAAGAGAATCAGATTTTTGACCATCAAAAATTTAGTACTTAACTGTCATTATTCGTAAATGATTTTTATATTCGTAAAGACAAAGAATACGAACCTTTCGAAATGCTATATTTCTCGGCATTTGGTGTACATGAGGTGATTTTTATTTTCGTAAAGACAAAGAATACGAACCTTTCGAAATGCTATATTTTTTCGGCATTTGGTGTACATGAGGTGATTTTATGTTCGTAAAGAAAAAGAATACGAAACTTTCGAAACGCTATTTTTCTACGCTTTTGGTGTACATGAGGTGAAGTTTATGTTTGTAAAATGAGGCAATACGAACCTTTCGAAAAGCTATATTTCTCGGCTTTTCGCGTGCATGAGGTAATGTTATAGTTTGCTTAGTTATTCTTGGTTTAAAAGTAAATAGTATCAATAACAGGCAGAATATCTTCCACATATTTGTCTTGTTATATCAGCTCGGTCTACTTGTCAAATTCGAGCAAGCTATGGATTTGTTGGTGAAGGGATATTGAACATTTTTGCTACACCGGACTTAACCTTAATCAATCATTTCATCATAGCTTTCTATAGTATAATCCGAAGATATCAATACGAAGTCTCATAGATAGATAGATAGATAGATAGATAGATAGATAGATAGATAGATAGATAGATAGATAGATAGATATGAACGAACTGAGATAGATAGATAGATAGATAGATAGATAGATAGATAGATAGATAACCCGAATTTTCGATTATCGATTTTCAATATTTATCGGAGGTACCTCGACACAAAACCGAGCTAAGAACAGTCTATAGGTAACGGGCCACATAGACACACACACAGTCGAAGTTCCATTTATAATTAAGTTTAGATTTACAAACGGATAGATAGATAGATAGATAGATAGATAGATAGATAGATAGATAGATAAAAATAAATAAAAAATAAATAAATCGAATAAATTTCATATTTCTGTTGAATTTAATAGAACTTGTTCAAAGAAATTCCTGCTGGCGATACAATATTATGATCTAAAGTCCACGATGATGAGATAGTGAGTTGGAATGAGAAAACGGAGAGCCGAGTTTAAGTTACATTGGAGATTGTTGCATTCAGTTACACACATACACCTATGTGAATCAGTCTCCTACAACTATTAGTAAATAGTAGAACAGACAGGGCCCTATAAACGTTACTGGCGTCTAGTCTAGAAGAAGAAAAACTCTAAGTTCTGGATGGAGATGGATGGGCTTCGTTAGGTTAGCTTTTACATGATACACCATGTGTGATACGAATTAAAGGGTTACTGTCCTCATGATTCAATCTTTGATTAATTCTTTCCTTTTCCTCCTCTCTTTCTTTCTCCCTTCATCTCGCTCGCTATATATATATATATATATATATATATATATATATATGAGTGTTTAATTACTTAGTTTTTGCTCATAGTAAAATTAAACCAATACACATTTGTATTGAAAAGTGTCCAATACAATTATATTGTAGAACTTTTGAAAATTCTTCTTTTGTATACAAGTTATTATGCGACTTAGGTTTCTACCATGGGGTGTCTTCAGGCTATTTACAATAACTGATGTTACTGATATATACCAGCCTCCCGAAATTTGAGAAAGATAGTCCAATATCTTATATGATATATCATATATAGTTCTTACTACTTTACCACGTTTCATGTTTGCAGTTCTTACAATAATGCAGAAAATCGATAATATATATATATATATATATATATATATATATATATATATATAAAAGCAAGATGTTTGTGTGTGTGTGTCTGTTTATCTGCCAGTATATCTGTATTTTTTCAGCCCTTTTATTTTAGTTTTTGCCTCGGGTTTGGCTCTAAGTAGGTATAATTGTAGTTCTTAGTCTCAGCAGTGATACCATTTACTCAGAGAACTTATTTAGCCTTCAACATTGTTTACGACGAAAATAACCTATTTGATATCGATACCAGGAAATCAAAATTTCACTTACATCCATTCATTTTTCTTTCAGTCTACGTACGGTTTCGCTTTAACTGAAAATAACTATTGCTTTTTAGTCTTTCGTGCCAACGTCCGAAGAGTCTGAATTCCAGGACCATGGATTAGTTTTAAGCATTCATTTACCCTAACAACTCGGGGCTATACTGCTCAAAGATCTTTTCAAGAGGAATGATTTAAAATTTAAAAAACATTTTAAATCATTAGTTTTTTTAGACTAAAGACATTTTTTCCTACCTGTTCTTTACATATTATTTTCATCTTGTCGGAATTCAATCCATATATTCAACTCATCTATCTATCTATATATCTATCTATCTATCTATCTATTAGAAACTGCTCATATCTATCTATCTATCTATCTATCTATCTATCTATCTAATTATCTATACATTCCATCTATCTATCTATCTATCTATCTATCTATCTATCTATCTATCTATCTATGCACATTCCTATCTATCTATCTATCTATCTATCTATCTATCTATCTATCTATCTATCTATCTATGCACATTCCTATCTATCTATCTATCTATCTATCTATCTATCTAATTATCTATGCACATTCCTATCTATCTATCTATCTATCTATCTATCTATCTATCTATCTATCTATCTATCTATCTATCTATCTATCTATCTATCTATCTATCTATCTATCTATCTATCTATCTATCTATCTAATTATCTATGCACATTCCTATCTATCTATCTATCTATCTATCTATCTATCTATCTATCTATCTATCTATCATCTATCTATCTATCTATCTATCTATCTATCTATCTATCTATCTATCTATCTATCTATTTCTGTCCGTAACTATATCGATCCCTAGCTATCTATGCATGTATGTTAATACTTACCTATTTCTGTTTCTTTATATCTATTTGCCTATCTAACAAACTTGCTATACATCTAAATTTGTTCATATCAAATTATCTATTTATAAACAGACACACATATATATATTTACATATGGTGTGTGTGTCTGTGTGTGGGCGTTTTTTTTTTTAATATATGAAATATAATTGGGTTGCCAAAAAGTTCGTTCGGTTTATTAAGTATATTTTCTACTTAAGCGAAAAAACTATTACAAATATTCCCATTTGATCTTTAGATAGATAGATAGATAGATAGATAGATAGATAGATAGATAGATAGATAGATAGATAGATAGGAAGAGAATGACATCGCCAGAGACAGCGAGATAGATATGAAGAGGCAAAATGATAGATAGATAGATAGATAGATAGATAGATAGATAGATAGATATGAGCAGTTTCTAATAGATAGATAGATAGATAGATAGATAGATAGATAGATATGAGCAGTTTCTAATAGATAGATAGATAGATAGATAGATATGAACAGACTAAGATAGATAGATAGATAGATAGATATGAACAGACTAAGATAGATAGATAGAGAGATAGATAGATAGATAGATAGATAGATAGATAGATAGATAGATAGATATGAACAGACTAAGATAGATAGATAGATAGAAAAATATCATAAGATTTAAATTAATACAAAAAATAAAACGAATATTTAGAAAAACTTAGAAATATATAACTACAATAAATGTAACTTTATTGCAGCATACATATATATATATATATATATATATATCAGTAGATAGGTTGAGAGATAGATATATAGGTAGATAGACAGAGAGAGAGAGAAATATTTACGGATATAAATCGTTTATCCTACGTCTGTTTTATAATCTCCCCATGGTCTTTGTTCAAAGTAAGCAGATTTTTTTAAAAATATTTTTATTCATTCCTATTTTTTAGTTTGGTTTTGTTTTCTCAAGATGGCAGGCTACGAATAGATATGTCTTAATGAGGTGCATTCATATTTCTCGGCCTCAAGTGCAGCTGTGTTCTGTTTGAAAACGAGCGGTTGCGACACGAACAATTTTCTTTTCTTTCCATTCTTCTTTTTTTTTTAACCTTTTTTAATGGGACCGAGAAAAAGCGACTGTCGACTTAAATACAATATGGCTGCGAGATTCTTGCATATTTTTAGCTGCTGCCATTTTGTCTTTCTTGCTCCGTTTTAATCGAGACATTTCAACAAACGACAATCTTTAATTTTCTCAAATAGACATAATTAAATAATTGATAATATAATTTGCAAATTTCTCTCATCATATCTTCCAATTACAAGAGGATTTACGGTAATATCGAATCAAAACATCGTTTCTCGTCTGATCACCAAAGTTAAGCAAAATCGAATCTGGTCAATACCTACAGGCGCGACCGATTCGGAATATCATGTGCTTTAAATTTGGATGTGCGGATGGTGTAATCGATAACGTCTTGGAATGAGAAATCAGAAAACCGAGTTTGAATTCTAGTCTTGTTCGTAATATTCACTTACGCAGAAGTACACTTCGGAAAGGTAGAAATTAACACACAACCAGCTATTGCTTAAATAATACGACTTGTAACTGGAAGTTATTATTATCTAAAAAAAGTCGTTAAATGTAACTTTTTTACTGCATATATATATATATATATATATATATATATATATATAGTTCCAAGTGAAGAGGACTCAAGGTTTTTTTTTAATATTTTGAGTGCTCTGATATTTATTTTATTTTAAACACTGCTCAATATAATGAGTATTATAGAGCTTGATATAATATAATATAATATAATATAATATAATATAATATAATCATATGGTTATGTCAATTTTACATTGCGAAATGGAAATTTCTATGTTTCGAGATTAATGTTCATCATCAGGCAATGCTGGTGTTGTTGTGCAGATGATTTACATTTAAATGACAAATACAAGGGAAGAATCGGGTCAAAGAAAGAAGAAAAAAAGAGGAGGAAAAAGGTGGTTATCACAGAAATTATCAGGGGTCAAACCCCAAAGTAAATCTTCATTCTGATTAGCCACACACACACAAAAAGATAACACCCTCATACATTCACAGCAAACCGAAAGTATTTGTTATTTAAATGTAAATCATCTGCACAACAACACCAGCATTGCCTGATGATGAGAATTAATCTCGAAACATAGAAATTTCCCTGTCGCAATGTAAATTTGACGTAACCATATAATTATATTATATTATATTATATTATATTATATTATATATATATATATATATATATATATAGAGAGAGAGAGAGAGAGAGAGAGAGAGAGAAGGAAAGAGAGACATTTACGAATATAAATCGTTTATTTTACGTCTGTTTTATAATCTCTCCATGGTCTTTGTTCAAAATAAGCAGACTGATACTCACTCGCAAACAAAAAAGTATTACATTCTTATGATTGAAAAATATGTTTCGGATTTAAATAACCTACAAAATGTTGATAAACCGTAAAAAATAAACAAATGAATCCGATTACAAAAAGATTACTTTATTAATACAGCAGTTCCCTCCTTATCCATGTTGATAAAAATGTAAAAGAGTAGAATGCCAAGAAAGTGATATCGAGATACTATTTCTTATCATTTCACCCCAAGCAAAGCAATAAAGCCACTAAGACATAGAATAGTTACTGAATGTTAGAGAATATGACAAAAGAAAAAACACAGCTAAGGAGAAAGAACTAAATAAATGAACAAAAATGAAAAAGATAGAAGATAATGATTGACAGAGCATTTAAATTTTTCAAGATCAAAGTTGACTGGAAAGCATGAAGCTGGAAGCGAGTTCCACAAGCGAGAAATTCGATAAAAAAATGTTAGCGGAGAATTTACTGTTATATCTAGCCATTTCAACTGTATAATAATAAGACCGTGTCGCCAGGCTACTAGTATGCTTAAATTCATAAAGTCTAGGTACCATGAAAGAAAGCTCATCAGAACAATTACCATGGAAGTATTTGACAGGGAAGATACGTTGTGTTGGTGGGAAAGTGATTGTAGCCGTGATGACAGATCAGGAGCAATAACATTGCAAGTTCTTCTGTGGCTTTATCAACAAGCTCTAAGTATATAGCTAGAGGACCAAACTATATCTGGGAGCAATACTCAAGGCTAGGACGAATGGTAGGCTTATAAATATATAAGATAGATTCGAGCAAGAAAAATTGTCTAGCACGACACAATAAACCAATTTTTCTAGCTACAGACCTAGGAATTAATTCAATATAATCTTTTCATTTCAAGTAAGCATAAAGATGAACTTTCACTGCATGTGTTTTCTCTCAAGGAGTCTTCTTGTCTGGAATGTCTACTGGGACTCAAGTTCAGACCTTAAGTGAAACTCATATATACGGTCTATTGATGAAAAATAATCGGATCATTGTAACGCTCTAGTAAGTCTAAGACTCACTCTTCCATAGTCTATATTTTCAAGAAACAAATCAGATCCAAAATGGGGTATTATAATATTTATCTGGGTTAAAGCTTCCCAGTATTCACTTGCCTGTCTTGAGAGTTATAAAGCGTTTACTCGGCCTTGTGAGTAATGAATTTTTTTTGCCTTACTTCCACATACCCACAGATGAAACGTCACAAACCTCTCACCACTCCATGACAAGTGTTCTGATGTAATACGTTCTTAAGTCTCACAGTTGTAGACATTTGCAACTGGGACCCGCTATAGAATATACACGAGGATGAATCATTTTCATTCATGTCATGTTCCACAAGTAAGAAATTCCACTGAATCAGCCTCCTGCCAAAAACATTTGCTTTGTGGAACAGACTCCCAAATAGATGAAATTCCACTGAATCAGCCTCCTGCCAAAAACATTTGCTTTGTGGAACAGACTCCCAAATAGATGAAATTCCACTGAATCAGCCTCCTGCCAAAAACATTTGCTTTGTGGAACAGACTCCCAAATAGATGAAATTCCACTGAATCAGCCTCCTGCCAAAAACATTTGCTTTGTGGAACAGACTCCCAAATAGATGAAATTCCACTGAATCAGCCTCCTGCCAAAAAGATTTGCTTTGTGGAACAGACTCCCAAATAGATGAAATTCCACTGAATCAGCCTCCTGCCAAAAACATTTGCTTTGTGGAACAGACTCCCAAATAGATGAAATTCCACTGAATCAGCCTCCTGCCAAAAACATTTGCTTTGTGGAACAGACTCCCAAATAGATGAAATTCCACTGAATCAGCCTCCTGCCAAAAACATTTGCTTTGTGGAACAGACTCCCAAATAGATGAAATTCCACTGAATCAGCCTCCTACCAAAAACATTTGCTTTGTGGAACAGACTCCCAAATAGATGAAATTCCACTGAATCAGCCTCCTGCCAAAAACATTTGCTTTGTGGAACAGACTCCCAAATAGATGAAATTCCACTGAATCAGCCTCCTGCCAAAAACATTTGCTTTGTGGAACAGACTCCCAAATAGATGAAATTCCACTGAATCAGCCTCCTGCAAAAACATTTGCTTTGTGGAACAGACTCCCAAATAGATGAAATTCCACTGAATCAGCCTCCTGCCAAAAACATTTGCTTTGTGGAACAGACTCCCAAATAGATGAAATTCCACTGAATCAGCCTCCTGCCAAAAACATTTGCTTTGTGGAACAGACTCCCAAATAGATGAAATTCCACTGAATCAGCCTCCTACCAAAAACATTTGCTTTGTGGAACAGGCTCCCAAATAGATGAAATTCCACTGAATCAGCCTCCTGCCAAAAACATTTGCTTTGTGGAACAGACTCCCAAATAGATGAAATTCCACTGAATCAGCCTCCTGCCAAAAACATTTGCTTTGTGGAACAGACTCCCAAATAGATGAAATTCCACTGAATCAGCCTCCTGCCAAAAACATTTGCTTTGTGGAACAGACTCCCAAATAGATGAAATTCCACTGAATCAGCCTCCTGCCAAAAACATTTGCTTTGTGGAACAGACTCCCAAATAGATGAAATTCCACTGAATCAGCCTCCTGCCAAAAACATTTGCTTTGTGGAACAGACTCCCAAATAGATGAAATTCCACTGAATCAGCCTCCTGCAAAAACATTTGCTTTGTGGAACAGACTCCCAAATAGATGAAATTCCACTGAATCAGCCTCCTGCCAAAAACATTTGCTTTGTGGAACAGACTCCCAAATAGATGAAATGCCACTGAATCAGCCTCCTGCCAAAAACATTTGCTTTGTGGAACAGACTCCCAAATAGATGAAATTCCACTGAATCAGCCTCCTGCCAAAAACATTTGCTTTGTGGAACAGACTCCCAAATAGATGAAATTCCACTGAATCAGCCTCCTACCAAAAACATTTGCTTTGTGGAACAGGCTCCCAAATAGATGAAATTCCACTGAATCAGCCTCCTGCCAAAAACATTTGCTTTGTGGAACAGACTCCCAAATAGATGAAATTCCACTGAATCAGCCTCCTGCCAAAAACATTTGCTTTGTGGAACAGACTCCCAAATAGATGAAATTCCACTGAATCAGCCTCCTGCCAAAAACATTTGCTTTGTGGAACAGACTCCCAAATAGATGAAATTCCACTGAATCAGCCTCCTGCCAAAAACATTTGCTTTGTGGAACAGACTCCCAAATAGATGAAATTCCACTGAATCAGCCTCCTGCCAAAAACATTTGCTTTGTGGAACAGACTCCCAAATAGATGCTTTCCGATTCGCTATAATCTTGACCACTTCAAGTCTAGGTTTAACCGCTATCTTTCCTGCATAACATCATGAACTTTACGTTTTGCCTTTTTTTATGTTCATACAACACACAATAACCCTCTATTTTGGTTTGCTTTGTTTTACAGCATACCAACATCAATGGGTTATTTATTGCCGACAAGTTATTTGAGGATAGGTCCGTATGAACAGAATATGTATTCTTTGTAAGAAATCGGTCTTTAGATCATGTTTCATTGACGCATTTTTGTAAAGGGCTTTGTCGAGAGTCGAATGCATGGCTGGCAATAATTTTGTTTCTTCAAAAAAGTATTACTGCTAATCATTTCCTCAAAAATATTTTGGTTGTATATCTATATATATATATATATATATATATATATATATATATATATATTCAAAAATGTACTACTGTTAATATTTTTAATGTATTGCTAGTAATATATTCTTAATTTTCAAAAAATGTATTAGAAGCAGATATGTGGTGCCGAACGTGATACTTCTGTGGTCCATTGTAATTCACAAAGACAAAACATTCCCATCTTGATACCCACAATGCCCAGATACTATTAAAGTCATACTTGGTATACAGTCAGAAAAATTTATTATTATTATTCATCATATTTCGATGTCTGCTATGGTCCCACTACCTACCAAGTCTGCGGGAAGACCTAAGGCAGGTAATGTGTTGTTATGGCTCCATTTCATGTTTTTTCTATCTCCTCTAACATCCCTGCCGTTTTATAGACAAGGTTCTCCTTAGTGTGTGGGCTGTACTTAACAAGACCATTTTTTGTATATCTCTTAAGCTGGGATTTCCAGGGATTATTTCAATGTGTTGTTTTGTTCCATTTTTTTTTATCATTCCAAGTGCACCTACTATCCCTGGCACGATTATTGTTTTCAATTTCCACATTTTTTCTATTTCAATTTCTAGGTCTTTATATTTTGACTGTTTTTTTCGAATTCCTTGGTTACTATATTACAATACCCTGGACACGCCATATCAATTATTAAGCAAGTTTTTTTTTCTCTCTGGTTTTTAACAATAATGGCCGGCCTATTTGCTTCAATTTTTCTGTCTGTGTAGATGGTGACATCTTCTGTTACTGTAACCGGAGGTGGGTCGTGTTCATACCAGTTTATTATTATTATTATTATTATTATTATTATTTGTCTAGCATGCGAGATTTTCCCAATATCTCGTTCTGCTACAGAATGCGTGACAAGAAGTTTCTTCACATTTCCAGGGATTTTCTCAGCAACAGAAAAGACAGCAAAGTCGCAAGTGTCGTGCGCGGGTCAGCAGTCATACCGATTTTGGATTGAGTGCCTGTTCTCCGGCAATTATAGTCAAATGAATCTCTTTTTATGTTCAGCGTGCGTAAAAGTATAAGAAGACGATCAAATTAACCCCCTTTCATTTATTTCCTCTTCTCTAAGAGTTGCACGGTATCATCGTGTCGCCACCGCAAAGATAGTTTCGCGCGTTCTATCGTTGAAAAAATTCTCAAGTACCGAACATACACGTAACTCCAAAGTATCCCCATATATATATATATATATATATATATATATATTGTGTGTGTGTGTGTGTGTGTGTGTGTGTGTGTGTGTGTGTGTGAATGTGTACATATATAGTATTGCACATAAGAAAAGTCCTCTAAGGAGCAAAATACAGTGACGTAAATTAATAAATATACGTCCATATATATATATATATATATATATATATATATATATATTGTGTGTGTGTATTTTGGCAGCATTTTTTCATTAATACAGGTTTCATTGAATAATATAGACAAGTTCTGTCTATTTATTTTGTGTAAGATCCGTTCGTATGATCTGATTAGCTTGATAGTGTTGTCATGGAAAGACGACAAGAAATCGCAATAATTGATTTTTTTATCAGGTCTGAGCTTTCGGCTTACATACGCCATTATCAAAGGATGAACATTTAATGTTCTGTGAACATAGAACATTTAAATTATTATTAACAGAATGGAGTTATACAGAGAAAAGTAGACAGGTCCAATTTTTGTGTCGCACATGGCTGTAGGCCGAGAAGGAATGGTGGTAGTGGGTTTTTGTTCAACTGAGTCTATAGTGGCATGAGGGATTGGTCAGAGAACTGCTGCTACTATGGTGTAGGGAGTAAGTATAATAACTATGACCTCTTCCGTCGATTATAGGCATTGAAGTATGTTAGTAGAGGTGTCGAAATTTATTTTATTTAGGCTAGGTTTAAACTGTTTGATGTAGATAGCTTCTAGAATTTTAAGTTTTCGTTTATTATTTCTTGTCTAAGTATATGCGTATTTTCAACAAGTGTTTTCCTAAGAAGTGTGTGTTGATAGCCGTGGTGTTTTAAATGTCGGAATATGTTAGAATTTTCATTTAAGTGCAATGTAAGTCTCCGCGAAAGCGAGTTAGTAGTATGTCCAATGTAGGTATTAATTAGTTTGTTAGAGATACATTCTCGAAAGGAGCATTTAAATTTATACACTACATTTTTTTTTTTGCAAATCGCTAACGGTGGGGGAGGAGTCGTTGCGGACGTTTGAGTTGGATGTTGTGGATTCAGCGTAATATATGATAAATTTAATTCTTTTGTTGGGGTCTGTCGGAGAGATATTAGTGTTTCTGAGTTTTTTTAGGATATTTTCATCTAGTTGGTAGTTGGTGTGCATTTGGCTACGATATAAGAGAGTGATATGTTTGGGGTTGGTTGGGCTATTACCATGTGTTGTTTTCTTAGTGTTCAGGTTTGTAAGGAAATGTCGTATTTGTTCATCAACAATGTAGTTAGGAAAATTATTATTGATGAGTGTCTGTTTTATGTTTTTTAGTTCACTGTGGAAGATGTGTTTTGTAGACAAGTGGGTTTTTGCTCGATGTAGTAGATTTTTTATGATTGCTAGTTTGTGGGAGCATTCGCTAATATAATTAAGTGTGGAGGGATTTTTGTTGGTGGGTTTTTATATGGTGAGATAGTGAACTTAAAACCCATGCCCCCACCTGAAACCTATATATAGATATATATATATATATATATATATATATAAGTATCGGTGGAATAATATTCCTTGTCTAAACACTATTTTTACAAAAGTGCTCAATACAAAGTAGAGCTAATAATATTTATTCAGAAATTATAATATGGATATGTTACAACATCACTACAAAAGTAGCTATTTTGTTTCAACACTTCTTGTGTCTTGTCAAGTGATGTGGCTATTTTTTAAATAACCACGTCACTTGACAAGACACAAGAAGTGTCGAAACAAAATAGCTACTTTTGTAGTGATTTTGTAACATAGCCATGTTATAATTTCTGAATAAATATTATATATATATATATATATATATATATATATATATATATATTAATGTGTACATGTGTGCATATTAATATATATATAGTGATGTAAATTTATTAATTTACCTAACTATATTTCCCTCCTTATTGTTGAGCAATTTTCCATATATATATATATATATGGAAAAGTCATCCGCAGACAGGTCTTTTTCTCTGTATCACAGTTCATCAGTACGGTTAGACATCCGATTGCTTTTTAAACCAGGATTGAAACCCGACCGTCGGCGATTTTACCTCTAAGCTATGGGCCGCTCGACAGAAGGAGGTAGACTTTTAGCGTATAATGTATCATACGCCAGTAGCAAGATTGCTCTAGTTCATTACTGAATGAGCGATGTGTAGATGCTAGAGTAGCTACTGTTTTTCTTTTTTTTATTTAAAAAATCTACCATTCCTCCAGAGTGCTCAATCAGAGTGTGAGAATGACCTAATCTGAATTTATCTTAGCAGACGCGTTTCGTCCTTTGATGAACTTTATCAATGCAAATATATTTCATCTTGCAACAAGTATTTATACGCATAAGTCAAAATACCGTTAGTATTTTCATAATTACGCGCATGAATATACTTAAGGGCTAACTAAATGAAAGGTTAACTATGGAGGATGTTAAGTGGTATAATTTAATGTCCAATAAACGATTTTCATTATCTATTAGGCATTGTATTTGGTAGTGAATTGACTGTCTGTTTGCAGTAGTCAAGATATCACAAATTACGTTCTGGATGATTTTGGAGGAAACTTTCAGGGATGATTTTTCTCATCACTGGTAGGAACTGATTAAACTTTGGTTTCGATCTGGTACGGGTTCAAGTTTCACCTGCGTTATTTTCTCCACGAAAATATTATTTATAATATAAATGTAGTATATATTATCCAAAAGGAAAAAAAAAAGATAAAATACACACAAAAAAGACTCAAAATACAACTGTTTGATATTAAAAAGTAAAAAACGGGCTCTAATTTTTAACACTATTTACTATATATATATATATATATATATATATATATATATATATATATATTTCTTTAGCTGGAAATTCAGATAAACCTTAGTGGGGAAATAGCCATTTTGAACATATCATTTTAAGGCATGCATTTTTGACCCCTTATAAAGAGAGAATGAGGAAAACTTCTAAGCCCAGAAGTAAGCTTAGTAAAGGAGGGGGTTAGAATGTATTAGTTTTCATTGGGTTGGGCTGGGGGAAGGAATTTAGTAGCAACTTTTTCTTGGTAGTCGGGGTTATGTGGCCTGACCTTTGAGTTATTAGTGGTAGGTGGGGAGAAGTAACTGCTTGGCCAAATCTTTTAACATTTAAAAAAAATTATTGGGACTAATTTGGGGAATAAGGATAATTATTGTAATTTATACTTAGAATCTGCCTTTGTTTGTTTAGGAGTATAGTTTGGCCTTGAAATTTTAAAATTTTAATTTTTTCTGTCAAACATAGATTACGCCTATCTCTTAAGCTATTAGGAAGTTGCCTATGAGTTCCATTTTATTTGGGACTCTAAGATACTTATATACATATATATTAGGACCTTGAATATGTACTCGCTGATTTTTCATGAAAAAAAATGTTTTATTTACAAAAGATAGTATGAAATATATCAATTAAAATATTGTCAATCGCAAGCCATTAATTTTTCCCATCTTTCTGGGAGCATTTGAATTTATCGTCGGAAAAAATATACTTTCTTTTATGGTTAATTACGAGTCAACTCCTTTTATAGCATCTTTATAATAATAAAAGTGCTGCTCAGCCAGCCCATGTGCCATCGACTGGAACAAATGACAATCAGACGGAGTAATGTCTCGTGATATACAGCGGGTGGGGTAGGACTTCCTATTTAAGCATTTCCAGGTAGATTTTCACCCGTTTTGCAACATGTGGGCTAGCGTTGGCATGTTGCAAAATCACTTTGTTGTGTCTTTACTCATGTAGCGACCTTTTTTTTTCTTTTATTTTTAATATTTGTGATATCCGTGAGGGTTTCTTTCAGTTTGAGCAGCTCATAATAAACTACACCCATCTGATTCCATCAAACTCAGACCAGAAGCTTTGAACCATAGATATTTGGCTTTTCCGCCGATGATGATGCATGACCCTACTATCTTCTACGCTTAGGGTTATCGTAGTGTACCCACTTTCCATCGACGGTCACGATACCCTGCAAAACACCTATTAGGAAGCTCTGTCCATAAGCCACTAACGACAATATTCAACATTCAGCCAGGTGTAATCATTGGCTGCATCTACGTCGCCATGTAAGTTTTTAAAAGCCACAGTGTCACTTGAGGTTATGCTGAAACTAACGAAGATGTCAATCTCCTCAATTTCTGGGCTAAAAACAAACAAATCAGCTGACATTCTTTCTCGATGCAAGATTCCCGCCATTCTTCAATATCTTAAGGTGGATACGAGGATACAACTCTGATGTGAATCTTTGCCTCGACACCATCGCTAATCGATGGGAGAAGTTTGTGGTAGACCCAATTTAGATTCCCAAAATTTATCATAACATGAATGCTGTCATTTCACCCCGCATCACTCCCTTCAGGTAGAGTTTCAACTTGAAATTGGGCAACTGAATGAGTTTTGCAGATGATCTAGACTCATCAATTATTGAATGACCTACTAAGCCTAACAAACTAAGATTCCTTTGTTCCGTGTTGCTCAAAGAATATATTGTAACACCAACTACATACAGGGCCTCTACAATTGGTTTTGTTTTTATGAGTATATCTAGGAATGGCAATTCATTATACCTATATTCTAGTGTGAACTTTATTTTGGGGTGAAAGTTTTGGAGTAGATTTTGTAGTTTATTTATGTCTCCCCATGTTGATCTTCAAAAGATAAAGCAATCATCTAAATATCTCTTCCACGATTTATCGAATTCTGTTTTTATGTATCCCCCATATTTATGTACTATTTCGTTGTATAGGCTTCCTTCTAGATATGCTAGTGTTGGTGTTACATATGTAGGTACCACTTTTGCGGTATCTGTTGTTTGAATATAATTTTTGTTGTTAAATTGGAATTAATTGTTGTCTAAAATTAGTTTTATACTTTGTATAATAAATTCTTTTGTGAAGCGTAGTATTTAACTGTTATAATGCTCAGTGCCAAGGTTGTTGCTTTTTAGTGGTTTTACCTATCGGCAAGCAGATTTCTTATCGTAAAGTGCATGATATCGGGGTGGAGATAGAACGTTGATAAGCAAACAGCCCTGACGAGTGAGAAAATCATAACAGTAACCTTACGAATCGTCGAAATCTTCATTTATGCTGTCAAGGAGACAAAATCTTTGTACTTATATATATATATATATTTTAGCGTGTATATTATCATTATACCCGGCCAATAGCCAGACTACTCTAATTCATTATTGAATATATATATATATATATATATATATGCTGTGTGTGTGCGCGCGCCCCCGTGTGCACCGATGATTCATCATCCTGAAAGAAAAGATAGATAGATAGATAGATAGATAGATAGATAGATAGATAGATTCTATTGGCCGAGAAAACAGTGACCTAGTGATTTAAGACTTTTCTTCACCCGTGTACATAAATCCATCCTTTTCCCGCCTTCCCTCGCCTTCCTGTTGTTTCCCGTCGCCATCGTACAGCTATGTCAACAATAAACGAAGCGCCATCTGTTGGTATTGTAAACATCATCAGATGGAAATGTTAGGACTTCGTTAGCGAGTATTTACAACTGACGTTTGTCCTCCCCTCTTTTTCAACTCTTCTTTCTTGCTCTCTTATTTCTCTCTCTTTTTCTTTCTATTTTCTCTCCTTCTCTCCTTTCTAATTCTGTACCTCAAACTATAACGATAATCCATGGATTTTCCTGGTATCTTAGTTATTTCCAGAAACGTACGTTTTGATGTATTTTCTTCCTTTGATAGAGATATTTTTTTTCCAAGGATAATTTAATTCCAAAGATTATTTTAGCCAGTCATTGTCTTCAAACTCAACCGAA
>JBBBDQ010000277.1:2492500-2645000 GCA_037127315.1 Ascarosepion bandense
AAAATTTTTAAACTTAAATTTTTTTTTAATAAAACCTTTAAAAATATAGATTTACTTCTTTCTATTCCTTTTTACAAATTATTTCTATCGTACATACAAGTTATAATTTTTTGAAAGTGCTTACGAACTTTATAGACACCCTGTATTTCAAACAATACAAAACGCAAAAAAATCATTTTATAACTGTTTATAAAAGTTTTTTTTTTATTAGGAAGCATAGTCTAAAAGAATATAGAAATAATCTTTTATTTCAAAAATTTGTCTCTTTTTTTTTTTCGTAATCTATTTATGTCAGGGATACCATATCTTTTGTAGCGAGATTTGAATTTATTTTCCTTTTCCTATATTGGTTACCACTGCAAGACGAGAAATGTCCAGTCTTGACTGCCATTATCCATTAGAAAGATGGATTAATGCCTAGTCAAATTATATTAGCGTGATGTGAACGAAATAGAATTGAGAGTAAATTGAACCCGGGGCGCCGAATTCAGTTTCAGTGCCTAATCGACAAGCGATCGCAAATATACCACACAAATCAATCTATTTCAGTTAGGTGCAAAGAAACCATACCACTAACCCTACCACCAAGCGATCCTTATCTATACACTAAAGAATCCCACAACTCTCAGCAAAGAAACCATACCACTAACATTACAACCAAGCGATCCTTATCTATACACTGAAGAATCCCCCAACTCTCAGCAAAGAGACCATATCACTAACCCTACCACCAAGCGATCCTTATCGATACACTGAAGAATCCCCCAACTCTCAGCAAAGAAACCATACCACTAACAATACAACCAAGCGATCCTTATCTATACACTGAAGAATCCCCCAACTCTCAGCAAAGAAACCATATCACTAACCCTACCACCAAGCGATCCTTATCTATACACTAAAGAATCCCCCAACTCTCAGCAAAGAAACCATACCACTAAAAATACAACCAAGCGATCCTTATCTATACACTAAAGAATCCCCCAACTCTCAACAAAGAAACCATACCACTAACCCTACCACCAAGCGATCCTTATCTATACACTAAAGAATCCCCCAACTCTCAGCAAAGAAACGATGCCACTAACCCTACCACCAAGCGATCCTTATCTATACACTAAAGAATCCCCCAACTCTCAGCAAAGAAACCATATCACTAACCCTACGACCAAGCGATCCTTATCTATACACTAAAGAATCCCCCAACTCTCAGCAAAGAAACCATACCACTAACAATACAACCAAGCGATCCTTATCTATACAATGAAGAATCTCCCAACTCTCAGCAAAGAAACCATATCACTAACCCTACCACCAAGAGATCCTTATCGATACACTGAAGAATACCCCAACTCTCAGCAAAGAAACCATATCACTAAACCTACCACCAAGCGATCCTTATCTATACACTGAAGAATCCCCCAACTCTCAGCAAAGAAACCATATCACTAACCCTACCACCAAGCGGTCCTTATCTATACACTGAAGTATCCCCCAACTCTCAGCAAAGAAACCATATCACTAACCCTACCACCAAGCGATCCTTATCGATACACTAAAGATTCCCCCAACTCTCAGCAAAGAAACCATACCACTAACAATAAAACCAAGCGATCATTATCTATACACTAAAGAATCCCCCAACTCTCAGCAAAGAAACCATACCACTAACCCTACCACCAAGCGATCCTTATCTATACACTAAAGAAACCCCAACTCTCAGCAAAGAAACCATATCACTAAACCTACCACCAAGCGATCCTTATCTATACACTGAAGAATCCACCAACTCTCTGCAAAGAAACCATATCACTAACCCAACCACCAAGCGGTCCTTATCTATACACTGAAGAATCCCCCAACTCTCAGCAACGAAACCATATCACTAATCCTACCACCAAGCGATCCTTATCTATACACTAAAGAATCCCCCAACTCTCAGCAAAGAAACCATACCACTAACAATACAACCAAGCGATCCTTATCTATACACTGAAGAATCCCCCAACTCTCAGCAAAGAAATCATATCACTAACCCTACCACCAAGCGATCCTTATCGATACACTAAAGATTCCCCCAACTCTCAGCAAAGAAACCATACCACTAACAATACAACCAAGCGATCATTATCTATACACTAAAGAATCCCCCAACTCTCAGCAAAGAAACCATACCACTAACCCTACCACCAAGCGATCCTTATCTATACACTAAAGAAACCCCAACTCTCAGCAAAGAAACCATATCACTAACCCTACCACCAAGCGATCCTTATCTATACACTGAAGAATCCACCAACTCTCTGCAAAGAAACCATATCACTAACCCTACCACCAAGCGGTCCTTATCTATACACTGAAGAATCCCCCAACTCTCAGCAACGAAACCATATCACTAATCCTACCACCAAGCGATCCTTATATATACACTAAAGAATCCCCCAACTCTCCACAAAGAAACCATACCACTAACAATACAACCAAGCGATCCTTATCTATACACTGAAGAATCCCCCAACTCTCAGCAAAGAAATCATATCACTAACCCTACCACCAAGCGATCCTTATCTATACACTGAAGAATCCCCCAACTCTCAGCAAAGAAAACATACCACTAACCCTACCACCAAGCGATCCTTATCGATACACTGAAGAACCCCCAACTCTCAGCAAAGAAACCATACCACTAACAATACAACGAAGCGATCCTTATCTATACACTGAAGAATCGCCCAACTCTCATCAAAGAAACCATATAACTAACCCTACCACCAAGCGATCCTTGTCGATACACTAAAGAATCCCCCAACTCTCAGCAAAGAAACCATACCACTAACAATACAACCAAGCGATCCTTATCTATACACTGAAGAATCCCACAACTCTCAGCAAAGAAATCATATCACTAACCCTACCACCAAGCGATCCTTATCTATACACTGAAGAATCCCCCAACTCTCAGCAAAGAAACCATACCACTAACCCTACCACCAAGCGATCCTTATCGATACACTGAAGAACCCCCAACTCTCAGCAAAGAAACCATACCACTAACAATACAACGAAGCGATCCTTATCTATACACTGAAGAATCGCCCAACTCTCAGCAAAGAAACCATATCACTAACCCTACCACCAAGCGATCATTATCTATACACTAAAGAATCCCCCAACTCTCAGCAAAGAAACCATACCACTAAAAATACAACCAAGCGATCCTTATCTATACACTGAAGAATCCCCCAACTCTCAACAAAGAAACCATACCACTAACCCTACCACCAAGCGATCCTTATCTATACACTAAAGAATCCCCCAACTCTCAGCAAAGAAACGATGCCACTAACCCTACCACCAAGCGATCCTTATCTATACACTAAAGATTCCCCCAACTCTCAGCAACGAAACCATACCACTAACAATAAACCAAGCGATCATTATCTATACACTAAAGAATCCCCCAACTCTCAGCAAAGAAACAATACCACTAAAAATACAACCAAGCGATACTTATCTATACACTAAAGATTCACCCAACTCTCAGCAAAAAAACTATATCACTAACCCTACCACCAAGAGATCCTTATCGATACACTGAAGAATACCCCAACTCTCAGCAAAGAAACCATATCACTAACCCTACCACCAAGCGGTCCTTAACTATACAGTGAAGAATCCCCCAACTCTCAGCAAAGAAACCATATCACTAACACTACCACCAAGCGATCCTTATCGATACACTAAAGCATCCCCCAACTCTCAGCAAAGAAACCATACCGCTAACAATACAACCAAGCCATCCTTATCTATACACGAAAGGATCCCCCAACCCTCAGCAAAGAAACCATACCACTAACCCTGCCACCAAGCGATCATTATCTATACACTAAAGAATCCCCAAACTCTCAGCAAAGAAACCATATCACTAAACCTACCACCAAGCGGTCCTTATCTATACACTGAAGAATCCCACAACTCTCAGCACAGAAACCATATCACTAACCCTACCACCAAGCGATCCTTATCTATACACTAAAGAATCCCCCAACTCTCAGCAAAGAAACCATACCACTAACAATAAAAGCAAGCGATCCTTATCTATACACTAAAGAATCCCACAACACTCAGCAAAGAAACCATACCACTTATCCTACCACCAAGCGATACTTATCTATACACTAAAGAATCCTCCAACTCTCAGCAAAGAAACCATATCTCTACCTTAACACCAAGCGATCCTTATTGATACACTAAAGATTCCCCCAACTCTCAGCAAAGAAACCATGCCACTAACAATACAACCAAGCGATTCTTATCTATACACTGAAGAATCCCCCAACTCTCAGCAAAGAAACCATATCACTAATCCTACAACCAAGCGATCCTTATCGATACACTAAAGAATCCCCCAACTCTCAGCAAAGAAACCACACCACTAACAATACATCCAAACGATCATTATCTATACACTGAAGAATCCCCCAACTCTCAGCAAAGAAACCATACCACTAACCCTGCCACCAAGCGATCCTTATCTATACACTAAAGAATCCCCCAACTCTTAGCAAAGAAACCATATCACTAACCCTACCACCAAGCGATCCTTATCTATACACTGAAGAATCCCCCAACTCTCAGCAAAGAAACCATACCACGAACCAAACAACCAAGCGATCCTTATCTATACACTGAAGTATCCCGCAATTCTCAGCAAAGAAACCATATCACTAAACCTACCACCAAGCGATCCTTATCTATACACTGAAGAATCCCCCAACTCTCAGCAAAGAAACCATATCACTAACCCTACCACGAAGCGGTCCTTATCTATACACTGAAGTATCCCCCAACTCTCAGCAAAGAAACCATATCACTAAACCTACCACCAAGCGATCCTTATCGATACACTAAAGATTCCCCCAACTCTCAGCAAAGAAACCATACCACTAACAATACAACCAAGCGATCATTATCTATAAACTAAAGAATCCCCCCAACTCTCAGCAAAGAAACCATAACACTAACCCTACCACCAAGCGATCCTTATCTATACACTAAAGAAACCCCAACTCTCAGCAAAGAAACCATATCACTAACCCTACCACCAAGCGATCCTTATCTATACACTGAAGAATCCACCAACTCACTGCAAAGAAACCATATCACTAACCCTACCACCAAGCGGTCCTTATCTATACACTGAAGAATCCACCAACTCTCAGCAACGAAACCATATCACTAATCCTACCACCAAGCGATCCTTATCTATACACTAAAGAATCCCCCAACTGTCCACAAAGAAACCATACCACTAACAATACAACCAAGCGATCCTTATCTATACACTGAAGAATCCCCCAACTCTCAGCAAAGAAATCATATCACTAACCCTACCACCAAGCGATCCTTATCTATACACTGAAGAATCCCCCAACTCTCAGCAAAGAAACCATACCACTAACCCTACCACCAAGCGATCCTTATCGATACACTGAAGAACCCCCAACTCTCAGCAAAGAAACCATACCACTAACAATACAACGAAGCGATCCTTATCTATACACTGAAGAATCGCCCAACTCTCAGCAAAGAAACCATATAACTAACCCTACCACCAAGCGATCCTTATCGATACACTAAAGAATCCCCCAACTCTCAGCAAAGGAACCATAACACTAACCCTACCATCAAGCGATCCTTATCTATACACTGAAGAATCCCCCAACTCTCAACAAAGAAACCATACCACTAACCCTACCACCAAACGATTCTTATCTATACACTAAAGAATCCCCCAACTCTCAGCAAAGAAAGCATGCCACTAACACTACCACCAAGCAATCCTTATCTATACACTAAAGAATCCCCCAACTCTCAGCAAAGAAACCTTATCACTAACCCTAGCACCAAGCGATCCTGATCTATACACTAAAGAATCCCCCAACACTCAGCAAAGAAACCACACCACTAACAATACAACCAAGCGATCCTTATCTATACACTGAAGAATCCCCCAACTCTCAGCAAAGAAACCATATCACTAACCCTACCACCAAGCGATCCTTATCGATACACTGAAGAATAACCAAATCTCAGCAAAGAAACAATATCACTAAACATACCACCAAGCGATCCTTATCGATACACTAAAGATTCCCCCAACTCTCAGCAACGAAACCATACCACTAACAATAAACCAAGCGATCATTATCTATACACTAAAGAATCCCCCAACTCTCAGCAAAGAAACCATACCACTAAAAATACAACCAAGCGATCCTTATCTATACACTAAAGATTCACCCAACTCTCAGCAAAAAAACCATATCACTAACCCTACCACCAAGCGGTCCTTATCTATACACTGAAGAATCCCCCAACTCTCAGCAAAGAAACCATATCACTAACCCTACCACCAAGCGGTCCTTAACTATACAGTGAAGAATCCCCCCAACTCTCAGCAAAGAAACCATATCACTAACCCTACCACCAAGCGATACTTATCGATACACTGAAGAATCCCCCAACTCTCAACAAAGAAACCATACCACTAACAATACAACCAAGCGATCATTATCTATATACTGAAGAATCCCCCAACTCTCAGCAAAGAAACCATATCACTAACCCTACCACCAAGCGATCCTTATCGATACACTAAAGAATCCCCCAACTCTCAGCAAAGAAACCATACCACTAACAATACAACCAAGCGATCCTTATCGATACACTGAAGAATCCCCCAACTCTCAGCAAAGAAACCATACCACTAACAATACAACCAAGCGATCCTTATCGATACACTGAAGAATCCCCCAACTCTCAGCGAAGAAACCATATCGTTAATTCTACCACCAAGCGATCCTTATCGATACACTAAAGAATCCCCCCAACTCTCAGCAGAGAAACCATACCACTAACAATACAACCAAACGATCTTTATCTATACACTGAAGAATCCCCCAACTCTCAGCAAAAAACCATCCCACTAAGCCTACCTCTAAGCGATCCTTCTCTATACACTATAGAATCCCCAACTCTTAGCAGTGAAACCATATCACTAACCCTACCACCAAGCGTTCCTTATCTATACACTGAAGAATCCCCCAACTCTCAGCAAAGAAACCATACCACTAACAATACAACCAAGCGATCCTTATCTATACACTGAAGAATCCCACAACTCTCAGCAAAGAAACCATATCACTAACCCTACCACCAAGCGATTGTTATCGATACACTAAAGAATCCCCCAACTCTCAGCAAAGAAACCATACCACATAAAAATACAACCAATCGATCTTTATCTATACACTGAAGAATCCCCCAACTGTCTGCAAAGAAACCATATCACTAACCATAACACCAAGCGATCCTTATCGATACACTAAAGAATCCCCCAACTCTCAGCAAAGAAACCATACCACTAACCCTACCACCAAGCGATCATTATCTATACACTAAAGAATCCCCCAACTCTCAGCAAAGAAACCATATCACTAAACCTACCACCAAGCGATCCTTGTCTATACACTAAAGAAACCCACAACTCACAGAAAATAAACCATACCACTAACAATACAACCACGCGATCCTTATCTATACACTGAAGAATACCCCATTTCTCAGCAAAGAAACCATACCACTAACCCTACCACCAAGCGATCCTTATCTATACACTAAAGAATCCCCCAACACTCAGCAAAGAAACCATATCACTAACCCTACCACCAAGCGATCCTTATCTATACACTAAAGAATCCCCCAACTCTCAGCAAAGAACCATACCACTAACAATACAACCAAGCGATCCTTATCTATACACTGAAGAATCCCCCAACTCTCAGCAAAGAAACCATATCACGAACCCTAACAACAAGCGATCCTTATCGATACACTGAAGAATCCCCCAACTCTCAGCAAAGAAACCATATCACTAACCCTACTACCAAGCGATCCTTATCCATACACTGAAGAATCCCCCAACTCTCAGCAAAGAAACCATACCACTAACAATACAAACAAGCGATCATTATCTATAGACTGAAGAATCCCCCAACTCTCAGCAAAGAAACCATATCACTAACAATACAACCAAGCGATCCTAATCTATACACTGAAGAATCCCCCAACTCTCAGCAAAGAAACCATATCACTAACCCTACTACCAAAGCGATCCTTATCCATACACTGAAGAATCCCCCAACTCTCAGCAAAGAAACCATAACACTAACCCTACCACCAAGCGATTGTTATCGATACACTAAAGATTCCCCCAACTCTCATCAAAGAAACCATACCACTAACAATACAACGAAGCGATCCTTATCTATACACTGAAGAATCCCCCAACTTTCAGCAAAGAAACCATATCACTAATCCTACCACCAAGCGATCCTTATCGATACACTAAAGAATCCCCCAACTCTCAGCAAAGAAGCCATACCACTAACCCTACCACGAAGCGATCCTTATCTATACACTAAAGAATCCCACAACTCTCAGCAAAGAAACCATATCACTAACCCTACCACCAAGCGATCCTTATCTATACACTAAAGAAACCCCCAACTCACAGCAAATAAACCATACCACTAACAATACAACCAAGCGATCCTTATCTATACACTGAAGAATACCCCATTTCTCAGCAAAGAAACCATATCACTAACCCTTCCACCAAGCGATCCTTATCGATACACTGAAGAATCCCCCTACTCTCAGCAAAGAAACCATATCACTAACCCTACCACCAAGCGATCCTTATCTATACACTAAAGAATCCCCCATATCTCAGCAAAGAACCATACCACTAACAATACAACCAAGCGATCCTTATCTATACACTGAAGAATCCCCCAACTCTCAGCAAAGAAACCATATCACGAACCCTACCAACAAGCGATCTTTATCGATACACTGAAGAATCCCCCAACTCTCAGCAAAGAAACCATATCACTAACCCTACCACCAAGCGATCCTTATCTATATACTGAAGAATCCCCCAACTCTCAGCAAAGAAACCATATCACTAACCCTACCACCAAGCGATCCTTATCGATACACTAAAGATTCCCCCAACTCTCAGCAAAGAAACCATACCACTAACAATAAAACCAAGCGATCATTATCTATACACTAAAGAATCCCCCAACTCTCAGCAAAGAAACCATACCACTAACCCTACCACCAAGCGATCCTTATCTATACACTAAAGAAACCCCAACTCTCAGGAAAGAAACCATATCACTAACCCTACCACTGAGCGATCCTTATCTATACACTGAAGAATCCACCAACTCTCTGCAAAGAAACCATATCACTAACCCTACCACCAAGCGGTCCTTATCTATACACTGAAGAATCCCCCAACTCTCAGCAACGAAACCATATCACTAATCCTACCACCAAGCGATCCTTATCTATACACTAAAGAATCCCCCAACTCTCAGCAAAGAAACCATACCACTAACAATACAACCAAGCGATCCTTATCTATACACTGAAGAATCCCCCAACTCTCAGCAAAGAAATCATATCACTAACCCTACCACCAACGATCCTTATCTATACACTGAAGAATCCCACAACTCTCAGCAAAGAAACCATACCACTAACCCTACCACCAAGCGATCCTTATCGACACACTGAAGAACCCCCAACTCTCAGCAAAGAAACCATACCACTAACAATACAACGAAGCGATCCTTATCTATACACTGAAGAATCGCCCAACTCTCAGCAAAGAAACCATATAACTAACCCTACCACCAAGCGATCCTTATCGATACACTAAAGAATCCACCAATTCTCAGCAAAGGAACCATATCACTAACCCTACCATCAAGCGATCCTTATCTATACACTGAAGAATCCCCCAACTCTCAACAAATAAACCATATCACTAACCCTACCACCAAACGATTCTTATCGATACACTAAAGTATCCCCCAACTCTCAGCAAAGAAACCATACCACTAACAATACAACCAAGCGATCCTTATCGATACACTGAAGAATCCCCCAACTCTCAGCAAAGAAACCATATCACTAACCCTACCACCAAGCGATCCTTATCGATACATGAAGAATCCCCCAACTCTCAGCAAAGAAACCATACCACTAACCCTACCACCAAGCGATTGTTATCGATACACTAAAGAATCCCCCAACTCTCAGCAAAGAAACCATACCACTAACAATACAACCAATCGATCTTTATCTATACACTAAAGAATCCCCCAACTGTCTGCAAAGAAACCATATCACTAACCCTACCACCAAGCGATCCTTATCGATACACTAAAGAATCCCCCAACTCTCATCAAAGAAACCATACCACTAACAATACAACGAAGCGATCCTTATCTATACACTGAAGAATCCCCCAACTTTCAGCAAAGAAACCATATCACTAACCCTACCACCAAGCGATCCTTATCGATACACTAAATTATCCCCCAACTTTCAGCAAAGAAACCATACCACTAACCCTACCACGAAGCGATCCTTATCTATACACTAAAGAATCCCCCAACTCTCAGCAAAGAAACCATATCACTAACCCTACCACCAAGCGATCCTTATCTATACACTAAAGAAACCCCCAACTCACAGCAAATAAACCATAACACTAACAATACAACCAAGCGATCCTTATCTATACACTGAAGAATACCCCATTTCTCAGCAAAGAAACCATATCACTAACCCTTCCACCAAGCGATCCTTATCGATACACTGAAGAATCCCCCTACTCTCAGCAAAGAAACCATATCACTAACCCTACCACCAAGCGATCTTTATCTATACACTAAAGAATCCCCCAACTCTCAGCAAAAAAACCATACCACTAACAATACAACCAAGCGATCCTTATCTATACACTGAAGAATCCCCCAACTCTCAGCAAAGAAACAATATCACTAACCGTACCACCAAGCGATCCTTATCGATACACTGAAAAATCCCCCCAACTCTCAGCAAAGAAACCATATCACTAACCCTACCACCAAGCGATCCTTATCTATACACTGAAGAATCCCCCAACTCTCAGCAAAGAAACCATATCACTAATCCTACAACCAAGCGACCCTTATCTATACACTAAAGAATCCCCCAACTCTCAGCGAAGAAACCATAACACTAACAATACAACAAAGCGATCATTATCTATACACTGAAGAATCCCCCAACTCTCAGCAAAGAAATCATATCACTAACCCTACCACAAAGCGATCCTTATCGATATCCTGAAGAATCCCCCAACTCTCAGCAAAGAAACCATACCACTAACAATACAACCAAGCGATCCTTATCTATACACTGAAGAATACCCCAACTCTCAGCAAAGAAACCATATCAGTAACCCTACCACCAAGCGATTCTTATCGATACACTAAAGAATCCCCCAACTCTCAGCAAAGAAACCATACCACTAACAATACAACGAAGCGATCCTTATCTATACACTGAAGAATCCCCCAACTCTCAGCAAAGAAACCATATCACTAACCCTACCACCAAGCAATCCTTATCGATACACTGAAGAATCCTCCAACTCTCAGCAAAGAAACCATACCACTAACAATACAACCAAGCGATCCTTATCTATACACTGAAGAATCCCCCAACTCTCAGCAAAGAAACCATATCACTAACCCTACCACCAAGCGATCCTCATCGATACACTAAAGAATCCCCAAAAGTCTCAGCAAAGAAACCATATCACTAACCCTACCACCAAGCGATCCTTAGCTATACTCTAAAGAATCCCCCAACTCTCAGCAAAGAAACCATATCACTAACCCTACCACCAAGCGCTCCTTATCTTTACACTAAACATTCCCCCAACTCTCAGCAAAGAAACCATATCACTAACCCTACCACCAAGCGATCCTTAGCTATACACTAAAGAATCCCCCAACTCTCAGCAAAGAAACCATATCACTAACCCTTCCACCAAGCGATCCTTATCTTTACACTAAAGAATCCCCCAACTCTCAGCAAAGAAACCATACCACTAACCCTACCACCAAGCGATCCTTATCTATACACTGAAGAATCCCCCCAACTCTCAGCAAAGAAACCATATCACTAACCCTACCACCAAGCGATCCTTATCTATACACTAAAGAATCCCCCAACTCTCCGCAAAGAAACCATACCACTAACAATACAACCAAGCGATCCTTATCTATACACTGAAGAATCCCCCAACTCTCAGCAAAGAAACCATATCACTAACCCTACCACCAAGTGATCCTTATCTATACACTAAAGAATCCCCCAACTCTCAGCAAATAAACCATACCACTAACAATACAACCACGCGATCCTTATCTATACACTGAAGAATACCCCATTTCTCAGCAAAGAAACCATATCACTAACCCTTCCACCAAGCGATCCTTATCGATACACTGAAGAATCCCCCAACTCTCAGCAAAGAAACAATATCACTAACCCTACCACCAAGCGATCCTTATCGATACACTGAAGAATCCCCCAACTCTCAGCAAAGAAACCATATCACTAATCCTACCACCAAGCGCTCCTTATCTTTACACTAAACATTCCCCCAACTCTCAGCAAAGAAACCATATCACTAACCCTACCACCAAGCGATCCTTAGCTATACACTAAAGAATCCCCCAACTCTCAGCAAAGAAACCATATCACTAACCCTACCACCAAGCGATCCTTATCTTTACACTAAAGAATCCCCCAACTCTCAGCAAAGAAACCATACCACTAACCCTACCACCAAGCGATCCTTATCTATACACTAAAGAATCCCCCAACTCTCAGCAAAGAAACCATATCACTAACCCTACCACCAAGCGATCCTTATCTATACACTAAAGAATCCCCCAACTCTCAGCAAAGAACCATACCACTAACAATACAACCAAGCGATCCTAATCTATACACTGAAGAATCCCCCAACTCTCAGCAAAGAAACCATATCACTAACCCTATCACCAAGAGATCCTTATCGATACACTGAAGAATCCCCCAACTCTCAGCAAAGAAACCATATCACTAACCCTACCACCAAGCGATCCTTATCGATACACTGAAGAATCCCCCAACTCTCAGCAAAGAAACCATACCACTAACCCTACCACCAAGCGATTGTTATCGATACACTAAAGAATCCCCCAACTCTCAGCAAAGAAACCATACCACTAACAATACAACCAATCGATCTTTATCTATACACTGAAGAATCCCCCAACTGTCTGCAGAAAAACCATATCACTAACCCTAAGACCAAGCGATCCTTATCGATACACTAAAGAATCCCTCAACTCTCATCAAAGAAAACATACCACTAACAATACAACCAAGCGATCCTTATCTATACACTGAAGAATCCCCCAACTTTCAGCAAAGAAACCATATCACTAACCCTACCACCAAGCGATCCTTATCGATACACTAAAGAATCCCCCAACTCTCAGCAAAGAAACCATACCACTAACCCTACCACGAAGCGATCCTTATCTATACACTAAAGAATCCCCCAACTCTCAGCAAAGAAACCATATCACTAACCCTACCACCAAGCGATCCTTATCTATACACTAAAGAAACACCCAACTCTCAGCAAAGAGACCATACCACTAACAATACAACCAAGCGATTCTTATATATACATTGAAGAATCCCCCAACTCTCGGCAAAGAAACCATATCAGTAACCCTACCACCAAGCGATCCTTATCTGTACACTAAAGAATCCCCCAACTCACAGCAAATAAACCATACCACTAACAATACAACCAAGCGATCCTTATCTATACACTGAACAATACCCCATTTCTCAGCAAAGAAACCATATCACTAACCCTTCCACCAAGCGATCCTTATCGATACACTGAAGAATCCCCCTACTCTCAGCAAAGAAACCATATCACTAACCCTACCACCAAGCGATCCTTATCTATACACTAAAGAATCCCCCAACTCTCAGCAAAAAAACCATACCACTAACAATACAACCAAGCGATCCTTATCTATACACTGAAGAATCCCCCAACTCTCAGCAAAGAAACAATATCACTAACCCTACCACCAAGCGATCCTTATCTATACACTAAAGAATCCCCCAACTCTCAGCAAAGAAACCATATCACAAACCCTACCAACAAGCGATCCTTATCGATACACTGAAGAATCCCCCAACTCTCAGCAAAGAAACCATATCACTAACCCTACCACCAAGCGATCCTTATCGATACACTGAAGAATCCCCCAACTCTCAGCAAAGAAACCATACCACTAACAATACAACCAAGCGATCATTATCTATATACTGAAGAATCCCCCAACTCTCAGCAAAGAAACCATATCACTAACCCTACCACCAAGCGATCCTTATCGATACACTAAAGATTCCCCCAACTCTCAGCAAAGAAACCATACCACTAACAATACAACCAAGCGATCCTTATCGATACACTGAAGAATCCCCCAACTCTCAGCAAAGAAACCATATCACTAACCCTACCACCAAGCGATCCTTATCGATACACTGAAGAATCCCCCAACTCTCAGCAAAGAAACCATACCACTAACAATACAACCAATCGATCTTTATCTATACACTGAAGAATCCCCCAACTGTCTGCAAAGAAACCATATCACTAACCCTACCACCAAGCGATCCTTATCGATACACTAAAGAATCCCCCAACTCTCATCAAAGAAACCATACCACTAACAATACAAACAAGCGATCCTTATCGATACACTGAAGAATCCCCCAACTCTCAGCAAAGAAACCATATCACTAACCCTACCACCAAGCGATCCTTATCGATACACTGAAGAATCCCCCAACTCTCAGCAAAGAAACCATACCACTAACAATACAACCAATCGATCTTTATCTATACACTGAAGAATCCCCCAACTGTCTGCAAAGAAACCATATCACTAACCCTACCACCAAGCGATCCTTATCGATACACTAAAGAATCCCCCAACTCTCATCAAAGAAACCATACCTCTAACAATACAACGAAGCGCTCCTTATCTATACACTGAAGAATCCCCCAACTTTCAGCAAAGAAACCATATCACTAACCCTACCACCAAGCGATCCTTATCGATACACTAAAGTATCCCCCAACTCTCAGCAAAGAAACCATACCACTAACCCTACCACGAAGCGATCCTTATCTATACACTAAAGAATCCCCCAACTCTCAGCAAAGAAACCATATCACTAACCCTACCACCAAGCGATCCTTATCTATACACTAAAGAAACCCCCAACTCACAGCAAATAAACCATACCACTAACAATACAACCAAGCGATCCTTATCTATACACTGAAGAATACCCCATTTCTCAGCAAAGAAACCATATCACTAACCCTTCCACCAAGCGATCCTTATCGATACACTGAAGAATCCCCCTACTCTCAGCAAAGGAACCATGTCACTAACCCTACCACCAAGCGATCCTTATCTATACACTAAAGAATCCCCCAACTCTCAGCAAAAAAACCATACCACTAACAATACAACCAAGCGATCCTTATCTATACACTGAAGAATCCCCCAACTCTCAGCAAAGAAACAATATCACTAACCGTACCACCAAGCGATCCTTATCGATACACTGAAAAATCCCCCAACTCTCAGCAAAGAAACCATATCACTAACCCTACCACCAAGCGATCCTTATCTATACACTGAAGAATCCCCCAACTCTCAGCAAAGAAACCATAACACTAATCCTACAACCAAGCGACCCTTATCTATACACTAAAGAATCCCCCAACTCTCAGCAAAGAAACCATACCACTAACAATACAACCAAGCGATCATTATCTATACACTGAAGAATCCCCCAACTCTCAGCAAAGAAATCATATCAGTAACCCTACCACAAAGCGATCCTTATCGATACCCTGAAGAATCCCCAAACTCTCAGCAAAGAAACCATACCACTAACAATACAACCAAGCGATCCTTATCTATACACTGAAGAATACCCCAACTCTCAGCAAAGAAACCATATCACTAACCCTACCACCAAGCGATTCTTATCGATACACTAAAGAATCCCCCAACTCTCAGCAAAGAAACCATACCACTAACAATACAACCAAGCGATCCTTATCTATACACTGAAGAATCCCCCAACTCTCAGCAAAGAAACCATATCACTAACCCTACCACCAAGCGATCCTTATCGATACACTGAAGAATCCTCCAACTCTCAGCAAAGAAACCATACCACTAACAATACAACCAAGCGATCCTTATCTATACACTGAAGAATCCCCCAACTCTCAGCAAATAAACCATATCACTAACCCTACCACCAAGCGATCCTCATCGATACACTAAAGAATCCCCAAACTCTCAGCAAAGAAACCATATCACTAACCCTACCACCAAGCGATCCTTAGCTATATTCTAAAGAATCCCCCAACTCTCAGCAAAGAAACCATATCACTAACCCTACCACCAAGCGCTCCTTATCTTTACACTAAACATTCCCCCAACTCTCAGCAAAGAAACCATATCACTAACCCTTCCACCAAGCGATCCTTATCGATACACTGAAGAATCTCCCAACTCTCAGCAAAGAAACCATATCACTAACCCTACCACCAAGCGATCCTTATCTATACACTAAAGAATCCCCCAACTCTCAGCAAAAAAACCATACCACTAACAATACAACCAAGCGATCCTTATCTATACACTGAAGAATCCCCCAACTCTCAGCAAAGAAACCATATCACTAACCCTACCACCAAGCGATCCTTATCGATACACTGAAGAATCCCCCAACTCTCAGCAAAGAAACCATATCACTAACCCTACCACCAAGCGATCCTTATCTATACACTGAAGAATCCCCCAACTCTCAGCAAAGAAACCATATCAATAATCCTACCACCACAAAGCGATCCTTATCTATACACTAAAGAATCCCCCAACTCTCAGCAAAGAAACCATACCACTAACAATACAACCAAGCGATCCTTATCTATACACTGAAGAATCCCCCAACTCTCAGCAAAGAAACCATATCACTAACCCTACCACCAAGCGATCCTTATCGATACACTAAAGAATCCCCCAACTCTCAGCAAAGAAACCATACCACTAACAATACAACCAAGCGATCCTTATCGATACACTGAAGAATCCCCCCAACTCTCAGCAAAGAAACCATATCACTAACCCTACCACCAAGCGATCCTTATCGATACACTGAAGAATCCCCCAACTCTCAGCAAAGAAACCATACCACTAACAATACAACCAAGCGATTCTTATCTATACACTGAAGAATCCCCCAACTCTCAGCAAAGAAACCATATCACTAACACTACCACCAAGCGATTCTTATCGATACACTGAAGAATCCCCCAACTCTCAGCAAAGAAACCATACCGCTAACAATACAACCAAGCGATCCTTATCTATACACTGAAGAATCCCCCAACTCTCAGCAAAGTAACCATATCACTAACCCTACCACCACGCGATCCTTATCGATACACTAAAGAATCCCCCAACTCTCAACAAAGAAACCATACCACTATCAATTCAACCAAGCGATCCTTATCTATACACTGAAGAATCCCCCAACTCTCAGCAAAGAAACCATATCACTAACCCTACCACCAAGCGATCCTTATCGATACACTAAAGAATCCCCCAACTCTCAGCAAAGAAACCATACCACTAACAATACAACCAAGCGATCCTTATCTATACACTGAAGAATCCCCCAACTCTCAGCAAAGAAACCATACCACTAAGCGATCCTTATCTATACACTAAAAAATCCCCGAACTCTCAGCAAAGAAACCATACCACTAACAATACCACCAAGCGATCCTTATCGATACACTGAAGAATCTCCCAACTCTCAGCAAAGAAAACCACCTGCTGATGAAAGGGATCTATATCAGTTATCTGGATAACATTCGAGAGACTATAACTTGTGACCCTTTTTTTTTCCAAAATAAGGCTTTTTATAGCATTTTGTCTATTTCATTCGTTGTGGTGCAATGAATATCGGCTCGGTACGACAAATCGGGGAGCCGAGTTCTAACTACAGTTAAACTTCTTGCATTCACTTACGCATAAATACTCTTGGGAAAAGTATTAATCCGTCTCTTTCCTCAGTTATGTTTTAAATAACAGGACAGATTGGGTTCTATAGCCTTGGCTGGCAACCAGTATACCGCAGGAAGTTAATGGCAACCTACAGCGGGATAATCTTCTGCCCAGTCAGTCATGTTTCGAGTCATGATCGCCCAAGCATATATCAAATATTGCACTTAACTGACTGACAGACAATTTTCTTAATATTTGGGTAGGGATTTTTTTTTTAAGAGTTACAGGTAATCATCGGCATTATCCTATTTTTAAAAGATTAAACCATCAAATTATTAAGTAAATTTTATTTATCTAATATAGAAGAGAATATCAACAACGGTACTGCTTAAAATAATTCAAAGAAAAAAATCAGATTCTAAAATGAAATTCTTGCAGCAAATGTAATTAAATTACTGTCATGAGTAGAATTAGTATTTTTCTTAAGATCAACACGCAGGTGTTGGAACTGCCAAATATGGCGACAAGCCAAATATGAGAAACTAGGAAAGCTAGCCAACTGTTAAATAACACATAAATTTATTTGTTTTGATAAAGTACACTTTTCTTTTTCCCCGGTATATCGGCTCGAAACGAGAAACCGGGGAGCCGAGTTCGAATTCCAGTTGAATCCATTGTATTCACTTACGCGCAAATACCCTTGGGAAAGGTATTTGATCCGTCTATTCCTTCCAGTTATGGGTTAAATATCAGGACAGATTGGGTTCTATAGCCTTGGTCGGCAACCAGTCTACCGCAGAAAGCAATGGCAACCTACTGCGGGATAATCTTCTCCCCAGTCAGTCATGTCTCTTGCGAGACATGATCGCCCAAAGTGTGTATCACGTATGGCACTTAACGGACTGACACTTTTCTTAGTCGATGAGGAATTATGTTTTACCAGACAGGATACAAAAAAATGCAGGTAAAATCTATTTAAATATTGTTTATCAAAAAGATTACTGCATATATGGGACTTCTACGTTTATTTCTCATATGAAAGCATTTTGAAAGACTTAGTTCGCTTCTTTGCAAGTATTCACAATTAAATTCTAAAATACAGTACAGGTGTACCTCATCTTAAATCGGTAATTTGTTTCAGGAGAGACAATTAAAGTTGGATTTACTTGTCCCCCAATTTACTTGTTACTATGCTAAGCCGCAAATAACAATTCCCATTTGTGTATTTTATCTATCTAAACCTATTTAGAAATGGAACTTTGTCTTTGTGTGTGTATATCCGTTACCTATAGACACCGAAACGGCTGAACTGATTTTCTTGAAAATTTACACAGTTTTACTATAAGCATGTGTGAGTGTTCTTAGCTAGGTTTTGTGTCGAGATACCGCCGATAAATATCGAAAATCGATAATTGAAAAAATCGGCTTATAGAAGGAGTGGTTCGATTTTAATCAATTTTGATATACTCATAGACAAAGACATAAGAAACGATATTCAGAAGTTTCAAGGTGGCAGTTCTTACAATAGTGCAGAAAATCGATAATATATATATATATATATATATATATATATATATATATATATAAGGCAAGATGTTTGTGTGTGTGTGTCTGTTTATCTGCCCGTATGTCTTTTATCCAAATTCACAATTTTTATCCAATTCTCACCAAATTTCACACAAATATTCTTTAGGCTGAGTCTGAGCTCCAGGACCATGGATTAGTTTTAAAGTTTTCATTACACCCGGGAAACGCCGGGCTGTACTGCTAGTGTATTTATAAATTCATCTTTAATAATATACGGTCAATACGAATCTATTTAAAGTTTACAAGCAAATAAATTTTAGGTTTTAATATATTATACGAAAAAGATGACTAGCATTAAACAGATCAGTCAGTTCAGTTAAGTACCATACGTGATACACGCTTTGGTGATCATGTCTCTTTCGACACATGACTGACTGGGCAGAAGATTTTCCTGCAGTAGCTTGCCATTACTGTCTGCGGTAGACTGGTTACCGACTAAGGCTATATAGCACACACTGTCCTGTTATTTAACCCATAAATGGAGAGAAGAGGCGCTTTAATACCTTTCCCAAGGGTATTTGTGCGTAAGTGAATGCAACGAATTCAACTGGAATTCAAACTCAGCTCCCCGATTTCTCGCTCCGAGCAGATATCCACTGCACCACAACGAACATCCGTATCAGTTTAAAAATGTAATAGTTTAAAATGTGGAATATATTTCTGTTGCACATATATTTGTAGATTGTCAAAATCGCCTTTGCCCAGAGGAGACCTGACACTGCACATATGCGATATTATTTTATGATACAACGTTCTTCTTTTATGTACATTGTCCCTTCAGGACGTAGGTGATCATGGCCTTCCACGTCTCCCTATCACTGGCGGCTCTTAGCACGCTTTCTCCTGTAACGTCTCTCAGCCCCCGTTCTATCAGCCAACTGCTTTTAAATATGTTCTCCCCTGCTTTCCTCTGTCTCTTTTTCCCTCTATCTGGCATGTTAGTATCAGGTTCTCCAAGCCCTCCTTCCTCATTGCATGTCCCAGGAACTTTAGTTGTCTCTTTCTGATACTCAATATTAATTTCCTTTTTGTTTCCATCATTTTCAAAATCTCGTCATTGCTCATTTTGCTCGGTCCACGATATCCGCAGCATCCTTCTGTAGAACCACATTTCAGCTGCTTCAAGTTTTTTCCCTCATCTTTGTTGATAATGTCAAACATTCGCTGCCATATTGAAGAATTGACATCCCATAGCAATCCAGTACTCTCTTCTTTGTTTCTAGTGAAAGTTTCATGTGTCTTAATACTTTACTCAGTTTCTGGAACGCGTCTTTAATCATTATCTTAGACGTGTATTCGCTTCACGGAATTATATGTTTTTAAACGACGTCGCCCTAAGCAATGCAATAATACCACTGAAATATAAAGCGGTTACTTGGCGTGGAAGATTTAAAAACAGAAACTGAAATATTGATAAAAAGCGGGAACAAAGAAATAATAATTAGGAGGACAACGGATAGAGACTGGCATTGCATTTAAATTACACATTAAAGTTGACTAGAAAACATGGAGTCGGAAGAGAATTCCACAAGGGAAAAGTGCAAAAAAAAAAAATCAGTTAATATAGAATTTACTGTTACATCTAGACAACTCAACTGTAAATTGTTGAGACCTTGTCGTTAGTCTTGCCATAAGTCATACATGCTTTGGGCGACCATGTCTCAAAGAAGACATGACTGACTGGGCAGAATATTATCCCGCAGTAGGTTGCCATTGATTTCTGAAGTAGACTGGTTGCCAGCCAAGGATATAGAACCCAGTATGTCCAATTATTTAACCCATAACTGGAGGGAAGAAACGGATTAATACCTTTCCCAAGGGTATTTGTGCGTAAGTGAATGCAAGGAAATCAACTAGAATTCGAACTCGGCAACCCGATTTAGCGTTCCGAGTATATACCCACTGAATCACAACGCACATCCCGTCAGTCTTGTACTGCGCTTAAATATTAAAAAGTCTAGGTAATATAATGAAAAAGCTCATCTGACAAATTACCAAGAAATTATTTCTACAAAAGACACAGAAAGGAAACCTTATGGTGGTGGAAAAGAGACTGAGACGGAGACGTAAGAACAGAGCCAATAATATTGCTGATTCTTCTCTGGGGTTTATCAAGGAACACCAGGTAAATAGCAAGAGCATGGAACCAAATGTGGCATCAATATTATAAGCATGGAAGAATAGTAGACTTATAGATATATAAGATAGATTCTGAAGAGTAAAATAGTCTAGCATGGCACAATAAATCAACCTTCCTAGTAGATAATATGGCAATGTATTCCATATAGCCCCCCCCCATTAAACGAAGCTCTCAAATAAGCTTTGAAAAAGAATGAAAATTGAGTCTTTTCCCAAACTGTCTGTTACATTCTCAAAACTTCGTTTAGATCTTAGAGAAAACCAGAAATATAAAGCACTCAGCGAGATGAAAACTCACGACTAATGGTCTGCTGGTCTAGCTCGTTAACCATTACACCAAACATGGTAAAGATAGAATGACGGTTAACAAATGCACCAAAATTGAGTTTTAAATCACAGAGGAAATATGTGGACGTAGGAATGAATGTTCGGTGTCTGGGACGTGAAGACTGCCGTTGGGAAATCTGTAATAAGATCTTAGCTAAACGTGTCTGTTCATTGTCTTTATTTGTGATTTTATTGCACCGGTCGGCCTTGGTCTCAAACTCCAATTCAAGATGGCTTCGTTTTTTCTTCTTCTCTTACCCTCGCCTGACTCTGCTTCCATCTTCAACTCATACAACCTCGCTTCCTGTTTTTCTCTTTTTTTATATGTATTTTTGCCCAGTTCTTGCAGCGTTCTTGCAGCGTTCTTTCCGCAAGAATCGGCTTGTCAATCATTATTGTTATCTTTGCAACAAAGCAGACGATTTTGTTGTTTTGATAGGCTCTTTCCTGTCGGCTGCTAGCACAGTGCTGTGACACTCGTGTGCAACAATATTTGTCTTCCATTCCGTTCAGTTCGATGAGAAATTGACAAAGGGGAATTTTTTTATGTCAAATATTTGTCAGAATATCGGCCTCTAGAGGAAAATAAAAGGAATTAACAGGGTTCTTATCACTGTTTTACAAGAACGTTGGTAGCAAAGATGGCAAGAAGCCGAACGCGGGGAAAAATGGTAAAGTGTTAAATCTCTAAAAAGAGAATTGAAACGTGAACAGAATTCGGAAATCAATATAAACCAGAATAAAAAACTAAGTTATGCTTAATTTAAACGGTTATATTGTGAAAGATACTTGAATATTTATTTTTCAACAGTGTTTATTAAGAAATTTAATATAAAGTGATAGAAGAAGAAGAAGAAGACGACGAAAAAGAAGAAGACGAAGAAGAAGAAAAAGAAGTAGAAGATGAAGAAGAAGACGAAAAAGAAGAAGATAAAGATCAAGATAAAGAACAAGAACAAGAAGAAGATGAAGAAGATGAAGAAGAAGAAGAAGAAGAAGAAGAACAACAACAACAACAACAACAACAACAACAACAAATATTAACAGCAGGGGCTTTCCTATAAAATTTAGTACACAAGTAACAAAATGAAAGACGCAACAATCCATAACTGATGATATAGAGTATTCCAATAATTCAGACAGATTTTAAATGTAAATTAAGTTTAAGCGTCTAATGATTTTTTTCAATTACTTTCAGATTTAACAAATTCAGTCTTTAGCAATTTCAACCACGGAAAAATTAACAATCAAACAACGTGTTAAAGTTATTGAAGCTTGTTATGAAGATGGACGTTCAAACAAAAACAGTTCTTGGTTTAAACACTATCTCTCGAAACAGTGATATCCATTGGCCACCACGATCAATGTGACTTGACGCATTTAAATTTCTTCTTTTGGGACATCTCAAAAGTAAGGTCTATGTCAACGAGCCAACAAGAATTCAACAGCTGAAGGTTGAGATAATAAGCAATATTGGTGAGATTGAGGAACAGATATGCAGAGACGTCATCAAAAATTTTCATCATCGAGTGGAGCTGTGCCGCCGAAGCCTTGGCGGACATTCAAATGTGTATTAATTTATAGGGAATGGTATGAATCTGTTTCTTCTCCCAAATAGCAAAATGAATAAGAACCGGAATAAAATGGATTCCATAATCTAGGAGAAGAAAAACTCTTAATTCAAACCAGCCTGGACAGGGTTGGGCACCGTCAGGCTATCTTGCCCCGAAAAACACCACTTTAAGTGTTTAAAACTGCGGCTGCATTAATCTTTAGGACTCTGGGAAAATCACGGGATATGTATGTATGCACGTTTGAAAGATTGATAAATCAACGAAATAGAAAATTAATATTAAACATCAGGAAGAGACAACTGAATTTTTTGGGACATCTAATGAGGAAGGACGGCTTGCAGAACTTGATACTAATAGGCCATATAGAAGGAAAAAGAGACAGAGTAAAACAGCGGAAGAGCCTGAACAGGTGAATGACTGAACGGGGGCTTCAAGACGTTACAGGAGAAAGCGTGCTAAGAGCCACCAGAGATAGGGTGATGTAGAGGGCCATGATCGCCTACGTCCTGAAAGGACAAAACACAGAGAAAAAGTTGTCAACAAGTTATAAATTTATTTGTGATTACTCAACTTCTTCTATGTGCCCTGTCCCTTCAGGACGTAGGCGATCATGGCTTTCTACGTTACCCTATTTCTGGTGGCTCTGAGCACACCTTCTCCTTTTACACCATGCAATCCTCCTTCTGTCATCCACCTGATTAGGTCCTTCAAATACGTTACCCGTTTCTTTCCCCTGTCTCTTTTCCTTCTATCTGGCCTGTTAGTATCAGATTCTCTAAGCTCTACTTCCTCATTGCATGCCCCAGGAACTTCAGCTGTCTCTTCCTGATGCTCAGTATTAATTTCCTGTTTGTTTCCATCATTTCCAAGACCTCATCGTTGCTCACATGCTCGATCCATCTTTTAATAATATAGAAAAATAAAATATCTATGTGCGTTTAGATAAAATAACTTGACGAGCAAAATGAACCGTTTAATTAATCAGTTCCTTTATTTCTACGTTTCTTAGATTGTAGCCTTAATTGTTTAAACCTTCCATATGAGGCACACAGATACCTTTGTATGTTAAGTGATTGTCTTCAACTTGGTCTTGAAATAGGTTTTGTCACCGCCGTTTTCGTCGTTCTGTTGCTGATCGCTTTCTTCCGAGAGATATTTCCATTCCACTAATATATTAAACACATCAATTTTTTAGCATGAAAATCTATTGATCAAACATTGATTTAAATAATCAATGGTAATCAATCGACCTGATACCATTGAATGTCCAAAAAATATAAAAAGGACGGATTGATTAACAAGTTTATTGGACTCATTTGTGAATTCTTTATCTCCGCGTCATTGAATTTCAGAACATTGTTTCAGTAATTTTGTTTAATTGCATCTCACTGTTAAAACATTATAACAATTGCCGTCATTTACACTAGTATCGATATAAATTCAAAGAATCGAAACCCTGAAAGTTGTATAACTGCTAAAAAAAAAGCTGCAAAGGGGTGCTGTCACTTGATCTCAATTAAAAATCATAAAATATTACTGTTGTGAAAGCTCAACGAGAACGAAGTAATATTTAAAATAATCTATATCGCAATATTAACGTACCCGGCATGCATCCACAGTTCCCTGCTGTGTGAGAGAACTTGACGTGATAAAGCAAATCAGATTCTTAACATCCCTGCCCTGGGCGCCTGCTAATTTGGGGTCACATTACTCGAATGACGCATGAGTAAACATGTTATTTTATGTTAGTGATGCCTGATAAGAAAATGCATAATAACCCTGCAAAGCATCATTTTTTGGCTGGGGGTTCTTTAAACAGGCAAGAGTACTGAACTTTAATGTAATATCAGTCTAGCTGTATAAATGCTGGAAAACAGAAATTTAACTACGATAGAGAAACTTTCCTTTTCGCCATCTACATGAATGATGCAAGTCTCCTGGTGAGAACCTCACTGCAGTTCCATGGCCTCACTTTTTCAAACTACCTGAAGAATAACGATTACATCGAATTTATAGTTGCATCTACTGCTAAGAGGGCTGTGTCAGAATCCATCTTGCACATTTTTAAATCTATTATTCCCCCGTGCATTGAATACTGTTGCCATGTCTAGTCGGATGCTCCTGCCATTCATCTCGAGGTTCTCGACAAAATCCAAAGAAGGATCTGCAATATACTTGGTCCTCACTCGCCATCTCGATTTCTGTCACTTTCTCACCCCTGACGTTTCTACAAATTTTTTCATGATAACTGTTCTGATGAGCTTTTTTACCTGGTACCCGTCCAGGTGAATTTAAGTTTTCTACTAGATAGTCATCTAGGTCCTACCCTTTTACTGTTTAAATATTTAAATGTAACCACTGCTTTTACTAGAACAGTTTCTTTTCTCGGACTTACGGCGTTAAGCAACCCAGAAAACGTAGATAAAAAGTAAATATAATCATAAAAATCAAGCAATCAGTTAATCAAGATGGCTGATTCCCAAGGAAATGAGACAGAGTTCTTACCTTTTGGAACAATAGCCCAACATAATTTTCCTAACCACAGTTTCCCTTTATGATAAATTGAATTGTGAAGATGTGATGCGACATGACACATAGCGACACATTTATCACGAAACCAAGAACAAAGTACGCTTTTGGCTGCCATTCACTTTGAAGAGGTATAAACCTACTGTTCCCTGCACTCCGTTCCATCGTCAAATATTTTAGAAAGAAATGTTTTGTCTCTACAATATTTGACGTAGAAGTGATTAATTGACTGATTCGTTTTCTACAGCTCATCAGTCCTTTGCAGGTTATTTAAAACCCGAAAATATTTTCAGATTGTAAGAATTTATATTCTATTAACATCATCCAATAAACCAAGGCGCAAATCCAAGATTACGGCCCCTGGTATTCCCAATGTTGCACACATTTTCTAATATTTAGACAATCCGAGGTTCATGAGAAAATCCAAAGAAGGATTTTCAAATGAATCGATCCGTACTTGGCATCTTGTTGTAATCCTGTGTAAGGGGTCACAAATAAAAACAGGGACACGGGGTTAGTGCAAACAATTGTATTAACGAAATAACGGGTAAAGGTACAATATGCGAGCTTGTTCGTCTGACTCATACAAGACTGGTGCTCTCTGGTGACTACTAGTCACATGGTATTTATACAGGTTGAGTTAGTCCATTACTGTGTTAATGGGTAGGTCCGCCACAACACATCTCTATGTCAGTCATTTTCTCACCGATATGACGTGGCTTCCTTCTGTCTTTTCTACAAACATTTTCATGACAACTGTTCTGACGAATTTTTTTTTTATTTGCTGCTCCAACCACATGAATTTAAGCGTGCTACCAAATTGATGTCTGGTTCCCATACTTTTACCATTCAAATACTTATATGTACCTCCAACAGCATTTTTTCTCGCACTCCCCGTCTGTGGTATTGTTTTCCATTTACAAGTTTCCCTGATAGCTACAATCACCAAAAATTTAAATGCAAGCTCAATTGTCATCTTCTCTCTTCTTGAATTCCGTTCAGCTTTTATCCTTTCCTCAATACTCACTGTAAAACAGTGTTTTCTCTCATTATAACTCCCAGCACACTAGTGGCGGTCTCACCTTGCTTGGGGTGAAATGATTCAAAATTTGGATTCTCAAGAAGGACACCGGAAATAGCTTTTCAGTAATGATGAAGTTTGAAAGAAAATATAAACAAAGAGTACAATTTTTGTTAACACTAGAAAGAGATATTTGACCTTTCTAGAGTACATAATAAGGAAAGCGGGCTTAGAACATTTGACATTCACAGGATATGCTTAAGCAAGAGTGAAGCGCTTAATCAACCTAAAAAGTTTGTGTAAATGAGCGGCTGAACCGAATTTAAGAGAAATGGTCAAAATATGAAATATTTACTAAGAAATACAATGGACAGAAAAATGTGGAGAGCCTTGATCGCCATAAAATCATTAAGAACCGTTAATTTATTACAACCCTAAAGTATCAATTAAGTGCCTTATGTTATTGTATTTTTAGAAATTTTTCGGTAATAAACAGAATTATATTTTATGCATTTTTTCTAGACATACTTTTAGGTCTATAGTTGAATTACAATCTCGTACAAATTCACATAAAAACATAAATATATAACTGATAATCTCTGTTACGAAAGGTAATTTTCTTTTCTACCTGGCAACAACTGGATAATCGGTGGATTGCATAAATGAGTCCTTGTAAAATTTTATGGTTCCTTTTTTCTGAAATCACCACTGTGGATCTTTTGTACCAGCCAGCATAACTGATGCTAAATTCAAGAAACGTAACAATAATTTTTTTTTTTTGGGGGGGGGGGTCATTTTGCCCAATGACATGAAGTGGAGCGCATATATCAAATAAATTAATAACTTTACTACTAGGAAAGATTATTTCCTTGTGGCGTGTCATAAAATTAATTTCGCATATTTATAAATCTACCATTCGTCTGTGCAACGAATTCTGTTGTTTTATCTGGTTTTGTGCTCCTACTTTGCATCTAAAGATTCTTGACAAAATTCAAAGAGGATCTGCAATGTAATTGACCCTAACCTGGCATTTCAACTTCAGTCTTTTTTTTTTTCACCGACGTAACCTGGCTTCCCTCTGTCATTTTTTCATGGTAATTGTTCTGATCAGCTTCTTTTCCTGGATGCATCGCCTACATGAATTTAAACGCGCTACTCAATTGGCCTCTAAATCCCCACCTTTTACAGTTTAGCTAGCTCCATACAAAATCCTCTTCTATTCTGACAGTTTAATTTTTCGCAGTTCTCACCTATGGATATCCCTTCTAATTTCCTGCTTTCCTGACACCTTCATTCTTCAAAAATTTAAGTTCGATATCACTCGTCCTCTTCTATCTTCATGAAACCATTTTCCTTTATAATTCTTTCCATAGTGCTTCCCACTGAATTGTTCATATTCAGTCTCAGTCCCTGTAACACAGCACCGCACGAAAAGTGGCATTGGAGTGAAACAGTTTTTTATTACTAATAAATATAGTATTTTAAATGGACAAAAGAATAAGACATGAAATTTGATCACCTTGTCGTCAGGGAAAGGGCAGTTGCTTTACTTGTTACTGCTATTTATGACATTATCAATATTTATCGACTGTTTTTTTTTTTACTATGGGTGTTATAAAAACTGGCTACAAGGTTTGAGCATTTCAAAATTTTGAGAAATTATACTAAACAGATCCTTCTCGACGCCAATGAAGCTGTGAAAGGAAAAGAATATGAACGTAAATATACCACCTCTTGAAGTCGGTTTTATGGCATATTCTCTATTTAATGTTGATATATCTTCTCGTTGATTAATTAACTAATTTTCAACATCTCATTAACCCTTTTGAATGCTACTTAACCCCCACCCAAAATAGTTTTTTTTAGATTAACCCATAGCTGGTGGGTTAAGAGGTGAATGACTACATTTCCCACGAGCACTAGTGTTTGAGAGAATATAACAAACCCAACAGAAATTGGAACTCGACCCTCCGATTAACAATTCCCAGCCATTGTTCATTACACCACTCGCACATCCAAGATTATATCACCTGGTATTCCCAAGCAGTAGTGACCAGGCTCTACGTTGATTGTACGCGAAGCGGTGTTTTAACGGAATGTGGCCGTAGGTACGTATCTTCTTCTTGTTGTATTTTAATTTGTCAAACATTTTTTATTTGAAATTTGATCATATTAGCGAAATGACGAAACAGTAATTTCTGATTTGTGAATATATACTACTGGCATAAACGGATCGCAGACGTTGTGCGCAATTCACGATTAATCAAATTTACTAATTTAGTCAACTGTTAAAAATAATCGTTTTATCAACGAAGCAAAATCCGATCAACAAACATGGCACTTTTAGCGCTAAAGTTTGGAAAGCAAATATAACTGCATTAGTTATTAAATGCCCAACTGCTATAGAGATAAGCTCGTTCATACTACAGATTTCTACACTTTTTTTCGCTGCCAAGAACGCTGACTTGCGATTTAAAGTCAGTTACGTGCCATACGTGATACACGCTTGGGCGATCAGGTCTCTTTCGAGACATGACTGACTGGGCGGAAGATTATCTCACAGTAGGTTACCATTGCTTTCTGTGGTAGACTGTTTGCCGACCAAGTTTATAGAACCCAATCTGTCCTGTTATTTAACCCATAGCTGGTGGGAAGGAATCTTAACTGACTGATATAGATTAATCAATAGTATGGTTTTCAGTCACTTCCTAACTGTATAACGCACAAAAATTTTCTTCTCAGTCAATTTATATTATCAAGTCACCTCCTTTTCGAAATTCGAACCCGTGTCTCTTGGTCTGAATGATAACCGTCAAGATATTAGGTCACTGCACTAACTGCACTGCATTGAAATTCGTGAAGAGATTAAGTTACATTTGTGCAAATCAAAAAATAATTACAGTAGCACCATTAGAACAAAATGACGGTATATCACGGCAACGTTAATCAGTATAAGTTTTCCTATGCTGTCAGTCAGTCAGTTAAGTGCCATACGTGTTACACGCTTGGGCGATCATGTCTCGAAAGAGACATGACTGACTGGGCAGAAGATTATCCCACAGTAGGCTGCCATTGCTTTCTGCGGTAGACTGGTTGCTGACCAAGACTATAGAATCCAATCTGCCCTTTTATTTAACCCATAACTGGAAGGAATAGACGTATTAATACCTTTCCCAAGGGTATTTGCGCGTAAGTGAATGCAATGAATTCAGCTGAAATTTGAACTCGGCTCCCCGATTTCTCGTTTCGTGCCGATATCCAGTGAACCACAGCGCACATCCTCGTATGCTGTACTCTTATTAAAAATGAACTTGTTAAGATATGTACCTGGGTCTCATAGACAGAGCGCTAATGTTCACACGATTCGATCAGATGTCGACTACGCAACCATGGTGTTTAACCAGAGAATATATAGCACTAGCAGTATAGCCCGGCGTTGCTCGGGTGTAATGAAAGCTTTAAAACTAATCCATGATACTGGACCCCAGACACTTTGGACGTTGGCACGAAATCCTGGTATCGATATCAATTAAGTTTTGTTTCGTCGTAAACTGAATTTTGAAGGCTAAATAAGTCCTCTGAGTAAATGGTATCATGGCTGAGACTAAGAACTACAATTATACCTACTTAGAGTCAAACCCGAAGCAAAAACTAAAATAAAAGGACTGAAAAAATACAAACATACAGGCAGATAAACAGACACACACACAAACATTTTGCCTTTCATATATATATATATATATATTATCGATTTCCTGCACTATTGTAAGAACTGCAACCTTGAAATTTCTGAATATCGTTTCTTATATCTCTGTCTATGAGTGTATCAAATTTGATTAAAATCGGACCACTCCGATAACCCGATTTTTTTTATTATCGATTTTCGATATTTATCGTGGGTACCTCGACACAAAACCTAGCTAAGAACACTCACAGACGCTTATAGTACAATTGTGTAAATTTTCAAGAAAATCGGTTCAGCCGTTTCGAAATCTATAGATAACCGACACACACACACACACACACACACACACACAGAGAGAGAGACACATACGCACACACAGAGACAAAGTTCTATTTATGAATAAGTTTAGATTAGTTGAAAATAGGCGTTAATTTATATAATGTCATGAGTAAAAACTGACGATAAGACGGATGCTAAAAAATGAATGTTAAGTAGTATTTTCCTTATTTATTTCACCTCAACCGTGGAAACAAAGCCACCAAGACGTCCAAGGCTAAATGCGAGAGGATATGAATAAAGAAAACATTATTATGGAGTGAAGACAATAATAGTCAGCAGATAACGACTAACATTGCTTTATAATTTTTGAAGATCAAAGATGACTGGAAACCTAAGTAATGAAGACAACAAGACGAAAAGTTGTTGATGAGTGCGAGAGAATATGAGAAAAAGAAGTCATTTAAATAAACTGCAAGAAAACCGAATGCATGGTCATCAGCAAAAGGACAGCAAAAAATGCCAATTACAGAAGAGGGACTCTAAAATCAAGCAGGTACAAAAATTTAAATACCTAGGAAATGTTCTAACAGAAAATAGAAAGTGCGACACTGAAATCTGAAGGCGAATTGGCATAGCGAAAGAAGCATTCCAGAAGTTGAGTAAAGGACAATTTCACTAGAAACAAAGAGGAGAGTACTGGATTGCTATGTGATGTCGGTTCTTCAATATGGCAATGAATGTTGGACAATATCTTCGAAGATGAAAGAAAAACTTGAAGCAACTGAAATGTGGTTCTACAGAAGGATGCTGCGGATATCATGGACCGAGCATATGAGCAATGACGAGGTTTTGGAAAGAATGGAGACGAAAAGGAAATCATTACTGAGCATCAGGAAGAGACAACTAAAGTTCTTGGGACATGCATGAGGAAGGAGGGATTGGAGAACCTGATACTAACAGGCCAGATAGAGGGAAAAAGAGACAGAGGAAAGCAGCGGATAACATATTTGACGGATGACGGAACGAGTGTGCATGGTGCAACAGAAGAAAGCGTTCTAAAAGCTATCAGGGACAAGGAGATGTGGAGAGCAATGATCGCCTACGTCTTAAAAGGACATGGCATATAAAAGAAGAAGAAGAAGAAAAAAAAAGAACAGAAATTAAAAAGATGGGAGATTACGCCTGACATTGCATTTGGTCTTAAGAAGATCCTCGTTGACTACAAAAAAGTGACTAAAGCAAAAGGCTTTTTTTTTGTAACGCCACTGATGTTCAGGGGGCTACGTAATAGTGAGAAGATTGGAAAAGAGGAAGCCGGAAACCACATCCTAAATAGGTAACAAGGGATGAGCCTCTTAACCTGTTCAATAGACGTGGATGGAGTGTGAACCAGGCGATAGATAGATCTATCTACTCCAATTGAGAAAAAAAAACAAAGTGAGAAGATTTGAAAAGAGAAAGCCGGCTGATAGTTGGAGAATGTAGAAAAGAAAACATTATTAAATAGCAAGAACAACAAAAGAACGCGAATTAAGAAGACAGAAAATGATGATTGACCTTGCATTTAAATTTTTGATGATCAAATTTGACTGGGATGCAAGCAGATGAAACAGAAATCCACACAATTGAAGTTTGAATAAAGAAATTTTTAGCGTAGAACTTATTGTTACATCTAGCCATTTCTATTTTTAAATGATGAGACCATGCATTTATGTGTTAGCATTATTGAGTCTTGTTATTAAACTGAATTTGTTTCAGATATAGTTCTCGTGTAGAAGCTAAACAAAACTCAAAACACTTTCTAAAATACTAAAATATCAAAATAATCCAACAACAAAGAGATATAACAGATTGTGTAGAAAAGTACATTAAGAAAAGCTGTGCTACGTATTATTACAGCTCGACCGAAAATACAAAAACGGGTCAGAGGCATATAATATATATATATATATATATATATATATATATATATATATATATATATATATATATCATTCACAGTCCGAGCATAATTATTTGCCAGTCATACCGAAAGCTGCATTGGCAATTTTCCGGGCAGTACAGACGGAATAACAATTATAAGAATAAGAATAACAAGGTTTTCGGAAAACTGCAATGTTCGTCTAGCAATCTGTGAGTGATCTTAAAAGTCAGGTGATTGCGATTCACTTTGATGTAGAGATTTTCTTTCTGGACTTCATCTTGAAGATGCTTCCGAAAAAAAAAATAGCGTCAAATAGGCGGGAAATATGTAAGAATTACTTGGGATCGATATTTGCTCCAAAAAAGCAAAACATTTGCGATTTCTTTCAAAATGAAAGCGTCGGAAAGTTAGAAGAAACCATTAGAGTGAAAAAGAGAATGGAAAATAGATGAACTGAAGCGAAAAAGAAAACGAAAAAAGACGCAAACATGACTAAAGGAAAAATAAAAGAAAACATAAGGAAAAGCCATGGAGGAAGAACTGAAAGTTAACTTAGAAATGGCAAATGATAGAACAGGGAAAAGTCAGTCAGATAAGTGCCATACGTGAAACACGCTTGGGCGATCATGTCTCGAAAGAGACATGACTGACTGGGCAGAAGATTATCCCGCAGTAGGTTGCCATTCGCTTTCTGCGGTAGACTGGTTGCCAGCCAAGGCTATAGAACCAAATCTGTCCTGTTATTTAACCTGTAACTGGAAGGAAGAGATGGATTTATACCTTTCCCAAGGATATTTGCGTGTAAGTGAATGCAATGAATTCAACTGGAATTCGAACTCGTCTCCTCGATTCCTTGTTCCGAGCCGATATCCACTGGACCACCACGCACATCCCAGGAAAAGTAAATAACCAAAATTAGATTAAAAAAAAAAAATTAAAATAGATTAAAACAAATTCAAAACGGTAAATGAAAGAAAAAATGAAAGAAAAATAAGGAAATTAGAAAGAAAAACGATAATAAAAGAAAACAAGAAAGAAAAACGATAATAAAAGAACAAGAAAGAAAAACGATAATGAAAGAAAAACAAGCCAATAAAAAAGAAAAACGATAATGAAAGAATAATGAGGAAACAAAAAAGAAAAACAATGATGAAAGAAAAATAAGGAAACAAGAAAGAAAAACAATAATGAAAGAGAAACAAGGAGATATAAAAAAACAATAATGAATGAAAAATGAGGAAACAAGAAAGAAAAATTATAATAAAAGAAAAATAAGGAAATAGCAAAGACAGAATGAACATTTGAAAATGAAGAAAAATAAATGAAAATTAAAAAATGTAAGAAAGAAAAAAGAGAAAATAAAAAATGAAAAGGAAATAAAAAGAAAAGAAAGAGAACCGAACAAGAAACGCCATTGAAAGAAAGAAAGAAAGAAAGAAAGAAGGAAGGAAGGAAACGAACATCAAAGAAAATGAAGAGAGAAAATTTTAACAAAAATGCTGTTAAAAGAAAACAGAAAATGAAAGAAATAAAGGTGAAAAGGAAAGAAGATAATGAAAGTGCCAGAAAAAACAGAAAAACTGAACAAAGAAATAAAACTTAAAATTAATATGAAAAATAGAAAGAAATATAAGACGCGAAAAAAATAAGGTAAGGCCAAAATGGAAAAAGATTGAATAAAGTACGAAAACAAAATAAAAAGATAGAAAACAAAGTGACACAAAATTGAACGAAAAAGGAAGAAGTGGATTAATAAATTATAAAACAAAGGAAAATGTTACACAAAATGAAGGAGGGAAAAGTTTTAAAGATAACAAAAGAATAGAATTTTCTAGACAAAAGTATGAAAATTGCAATGAAAATTGAATGAAACATTTTTACAAAAGTAAGACTGAAATGGACAGAGACTGTGACAAAAAGATGAAAGTTAAAAATAAATAATATTAAATGAGAAATAAAAGAACAACAAAAATAGTCGAAGAAGAAAACGAAACTGAAAGAAAAGAGATTAATCTGAGTGAAAATGCTTTCAGACAATTGAAACAAGCCATGTCTCAAAATAATGTACAGTCAATCATCACATGATGCGTTAAGTTGTCCTTTGAGTTGAAGAAAATATTAAACTGATTACTTTCTTTTATTTGAATTTTTTCTCTGTTTTCTAATCCTGATACCTTTATTTTTCTGCTTCGTTTCCCTTAACTTTTGTCACTTTTTACTCGAATAAACCCATTTTACACCTTTAACTTAGCTTTTAACATTCACTAAACTGCGTCAGCTCTCTTCTTGAAAAGTGCATTTCCAGTGATTAGTCCAAATTTTATTTTTAGATATTTCCACCGATGTTAAAAGCACTTTCCAAACGTTAACACAATATTTTCATATTGTTTTTCAATAGACGCCCGTTAATTGTAGCCTTGCAGCATACTAACCGAGCTTAATTAATTAATTAAGCGAGCTTAATTAATTAATTAACCGAGCTTAATTAATAAACATCTGACTTAATTATTAATTATATACAAGATGTTTACGGAAACAAGATTCAAAAACTCAAATTTTCATATTTAATCCTGCCAAAGATAAAATCATCATAATTTGAATTATAATAAATTTATGCAAAAGTTAAGCTATTTCCATCTTTTATTACTATTCAACAAATAGAAGACCCAAGAGCCCCTAAGGATAGGGAGGATTTTAATAGGAAAAATGAAATTGTGCATGAACGTAAAAAAATACAGTAAGAAATGCAGATTCTGAGAATATTTTGATTTTGACTGTTTCATTTCCTTTTACGGTTTATCACCCCTTTGTGGTTTATTTAAATCCGAAACAGTTTGAATTGTAATAGTGATACTTATTTACGAGTTAATACGGCATTAATTTTTTTTTAAAAAACAATTATTTGCCAAGATGCAAGACCTTCTATTTAACCCCCATATGGGGGAAGGATATGTATGCATATATTCCTAATGATATTTGCACGTAATTGAATGTAATGAACGCGACTGGATTTTTGTTTTCCGAGGGAATATGGCATTAAGAACTTTTTTTCTGAAAAACAATTATTTGCTAATATACAAGTCTTACTATTTAGCCCATAGACGAGGGAAGGAGATTAATGCATATCTTCCTAAGAATTTTTGCACATAACTAAACTCAACTGGAATTTGAATTCGACACTCGAATATTAAGGAACGTTAATGTTTGACAGTAGACTTGCAGATGTAATGATTATTACAATGGTGAGTGTAAAGAGTGTTGCTTTAAGAACATTCTCAATGGAACTTCTATCTTGATAACAGAATACGGACGAAAAAAGCATTATTCGACAGTGTGTATGTCGCAAAGAAGGTCTATGCTTTAAACGTCCGACCAATTGGAACTAAAAAATGTAGCTAGTTTAAACATTTGCCATGGAAATAGCGATAGAGTAGCGAACATTTTTAATAATTAAACAGATATTAAAAATTTAAATTATGATATTAAAATTGTATTAGAAGATAATGATAATATAATAATTTTTTTTAGAAATAATAAAATGGATATCAAAAGTTTTAATAAATGAATAGATATTAAATGTTTTTATAAATTAAGACTTTTATACAAATTTAGAATAAAATGCTGAATCGAAACAAAAATAGTATAAAAACCCTCAAAGTCCCTTTAAGTCAGATCAAAAATATAAAATGTTTTCTTTCTTGCTTCTTTTTTTTTTGTTTTGACAAAAATAATGAGAATAATTTTGTAACAATAATAGATACATCAACGGAAATGCGGGCTAGACAGGGGTTTTGATCTACTGACACTCTTTGATATTGAAGGAAGAAATGATGTATTCTCCAAAATTATAACCTTTTTCAAATTTAAAGCTGGATCTCTATTCTGATTAGTTAAATTGAACACACGCATAAATTTTGCTGTCTTTCCACATCCACAAATGTATTGTTTCTTATATTCAAATGAAAATCATTTTCGCAATAATGAGCTAACATCGCCTGATGACGAGGTAAAAACCTCGAAACAAAGAAATTTTTCCGTGTTGCAATGTAAACTATATTAATTCTAAATTTTAAATGAAACAAAAGAGTAATTTAATTATATTATCCTCGACAACAATATTTGTTGCATTAAGTACTTTTTTAAAAACAATAGTAAATATCGGAGAACTCAGAATCGTAAAACTGTTGGCTCTCTTCAGCTGGATATATATATATATATATATATATATATATATATATATATATATATATATATATATGTATGTATGTACTAAGCAGATACTCGTAGACAAAGAAGTATAAACACTAAACTGACTAGAATACTTGAAATATTAATAATAAATACAAAAGGCCGTACAATCAATAAAATGCATTTCAGCCTAAAACGGAATGTATTAATTACATTCAATAATTCATAAACAAAAAAGCTCAATATAAATAATATCGAAATCTGATTTGCATTTGTCACACATAGTTAAGTAAGCACGTTTCAGTTGCATCGCGTTAAAACTGGAACGTGAACTTCCAATATAATATTATAGGGTTTCAAATATTTTTATATGATGAATGCAACTTATACAGCGAGGCAATTACGAGAGATCTCGAAGTCCTGCCAGAATTCGTCAATGAAGGTCACAATCTGAATAATATAATATACGCAGATGATACAGTATTGATAGCAAACAAGAAAAGAAAATTCCTACAAATGTTAGCTAACGAAAGCGGAAAGAAAGGACTACATATAAACTACAAGAAAACTGAATGCATGGTCATCAGTAAAAACAGGAGCCCAAAATGCCACCTACAAACCTGGGATAATAAAACCAAGCAGAGAGTTTAATACCTGGGAAGTGTCCTGGCAGAGGACGGAAAGTGTGACACTGAAATCCGAAGAAGTATTGGCATGGCATGGATGCATTTCAAAAACTGAGTAAAATATTGAGAGACAGAAAAATTTTGTTAGAAACAAAGAAGAGAGTACTGGATTGATATGTGATGTCTCTCCTCCAATATGGCAGCAAATGCTGTACAATCTCATCAAAGATAGAGAAAATACTTGAAGTAAAAGAAATGTGGTTCTACAGAAGGATGATGAGGATACCATAGCCCGAACATGTGAGCAACAACGAGGTTTTGGAGAGAATCGAAACGAAAATGAAACCGATACTGAACTGTCTCGGAATTTAATGAGGAAGGACAGTTTGGTGAATCTGATACTCACAATGCAGATAAGGGAAAGAGACAGAGGAAAACAAAGCGTCACATACTAGATGGAATTAAAGAAATGTATGGCAGAGCAAGGTTTGGGAGGCGTAACAAGAGAGCTACCAGGGATAGAAAGATGTGGCGGACCATGATCGCTTCCGTCTTGAAGAGATACTGTAGATGGAAGTAAGAGTTATACAAGTATGCATTTATTTGAACCCTGTAGAATCTGTGAAAAATTGAGGGGCGTGGCCTCATCATTACGATAAGTTTTGCTGCTGTAATTTTTACGTGGTGGGCTTATGAACAACACATTCAATAGAATTTTAATTCAGTATAGTTATCCGGAGTGGCAAAACCTGTTAGGGTCCCAGTTATAGGCAAATAGTTAACCCCAAAACTGGGGTCAAAACACCATGAAAGTATAAAAATAGACATTTATAGAAATATATGCATAAAAATAGACATTTATAGAAATACTACAAGTATCGCCCGGCATTACATCGGGTGTAATGAAAGCTTTAAAACTACTCCATGGTCCTGGAACTCAGACTCTTTGGACGTTGGCACGAAAGACTAAAAAGCAATAGTTGGTTCTAGTTAAAGCGAAACCGTAGACTGAATGAAAAATGAATGGATGTAAGTCAAATGTTGATTTCCTGGTATCCATATCAATTAAGTTTTGTTTCGTCGTAAACTGAATATTGAAGGCTAAATAAGTCCTCTGAGTAAATGGTATCATGGCTGAGACTAAGAACTACAATTATACCTACTTAGAGTCAAACCCGAAGCAAAAACTAAAATAAAAGGGCTGAAAAAATACAAACATACAGGCAGATAAACAGACACACACACAAACATTTTACCTTTCATATATATATATATATATATATTATCGATTTTCTGCACTATTGTAAGAACTGCAACCTTGAAACTTCTGAATATCGTTTCTTATGTATTTGTCTATGAGTGTATCAAATTTGATTAAAATCGGACCACTCCTTCTATAACCCGATTTTTTCGATTATCGATTTTCGATATTTATCGTGGGTACCTCGACACAAAACCTAGCTAAAAACACTCGCAGACGCTTATAGTACAACTGTGTCAATTTTCAAAAAAATCGCTTCAGCTGTTTTGGAGTCTATAGGTAACGGACACACACACACACACACACACACACACACAAGTTCCATTTATAAATAAGTGTAGATATACATTTTTGAATTAAAAATAATACCAACAATGCAGTTTTGGAAGTAAAAATATCATTGCCATAAAACATTTTTGAAGAACAGAATTATTACCAGCAATACATTTTTAATACAAAACTAGAAGAAAAAAATAAGCAAAATCTGACTATACAACCTTCTCACTATAACCAAACATTAAAAAATACCTTAAAACACAACCTTTTTGGCATTAAATAAATCCACAGTGCCCCATACATTCAGCCTTGTATCACACTTAAGCTGCTCTTAAAAAATCACCTTTTTTCTTTTGTGCACCTCGACGTGGTGTCATAGCAAGCTGTTCTCGATAGAATTATTACAATTGAGTTCAATCGTCTTTTGGTGCCTCACACTTTCAGCGCTTAGAAAATCACCCTTTCATGAAGATAACCCACACACTATGCGAGCATTCACTTTTACAAGTAAGGTAGAAAATTATCATAGCCGTATTTCATCATCATCAACAGTTACGTTTACAGCACCTGGTATTTCCCAAATGGTCACCCATGTAAGCACTGACCAGGCTCGATGTTGCTTAACTTCGGTGATCGGACGGGAACAGGTGTATTCAACACGATATAGCCGTAGACATAGCCGTATTTACAGCGCTCAATATTCGATACGTGTTTTAAATCCATCTTAAATGCACAAAATTATGCATCATTGCGAGCCCAGGTCATGCAATATACCAACGCTTCAGAAAACTTCACCAAGTCCGTTGTCTGAATCTTTGTTTCCCTTAGATTTACAATTCTGGCGAACCCTCGGACCCCGCTAATTACCGCCTTGTCAGCCTCTTTCCGATCTTTGGCAAAATTTTCGAAGCCATTATCAACGCCGAGGTGATTCTCTCGGACAAACCGTACGGTTTCCGCTTCACCAGGTCTACTGCTGATATACTAACGACCATTACCGAGTACATATACCAGGCTCTCGACAAGAATGGCGAAGCACGAACCGTTGCCTTGGATATCTCCAAAGCGTTCGGCAGAGTCTGGCATGCTGGCCTTTTATGCAAACTGGACATTTCTTTGACTGGACTTTAGCTAATTTAAAACTTAGCAAATCAACAACCTAAGCTTTTTTTTATCACTCTCTCATATAACTAGGACGTTAGCATCCCTGTAGGTTAAAAAATGTAAACCTACAAAGGGCAGAAGAACTCTCAAGGAGTCAACGGTCAGCTAACTAGAGGTGATGTCTCAATAAATTACCGTGGAGAAGGCAACGAGATAACACTCCACTATCTACCCCCCGTTCAATCATGGTTACTTACGAAAAAAAGGTATTATCCTTTTTAAAATGTTTTTATTTACAGTCTGATTTGAAACTCACATGACAGATAGAGAAAAGGACAGGCAGATAAAAGCAACGCATGACGTACTTGACAGGCTTGAAGAAAAGGAATGGCAGAGCAGGTTATGGGAGGGGTAACAAGAAAAAGGGCGTTTAGAGCTACAAGGGAAAGGGTACTGTGGAAGGTCATAAACGCCTACGTCCTGAAGGAGCACGACACAAAGAAAAAAAAAGGAGGAAGTATGTATGTATGTATGTATGTATGTATGTATGTATGTATTTGAACTTAGCAAACCTCGCTGCCGAGCTTGGAAAGGACCTCCAATCCGTAGTGGACTGGGGTAAGAAATGGTTCATAAATTTTAATGCTTCCAAAACAAAGCTGCTGTCAATTATCCATCATAGACAAACGCATCTAACTCCCATTAGCATGGAACAGGCTTGCCTCCGAGAGAGTAAAACACTACACCTCCTTGGCCTTACACTCTCTGCGGACCTCAAACGGAATGACTATATCGAATCCATTGCTAAATCCGCTGCTATGAAAGTCGGTTCTATGTGCAGGGCCCAGAAGTTTTTTTTCCGTTTGAATCTATCCTGGACATATATATATCTACCATCCGCCCGTGTATTGAATACTGCTGCCACATCTGGTCGGATGCCCCTGCTATTCTCCTCGGGGTTCTTGACAAAATACAACGGAGAATCTGTCATGTAATCGATACCGACTTGGCAGACAGGCTGCAGTCACTCTCTCACAGGCGTGACGTGGCTTACCTGTGCCTCTTCTATAAATACTTTCACGGCTTCTGCTCCGATGAACTTAGATCAGTGGTGCCCCCAAGTACGAATTTGCACGAGATACTAGATTAGCAACTAGATCCCACCCTTTTACACTGAAAGCGATAAAATGTAACCGCAATTTCTACTCCAACAGATTCTTTTCTTGCACTTCCCGCCTGTGGAATTCCCTTCCACATACTTGCTTCCCCGATAGCTACAATCTCCAGGAGTTTAAATGTAAGGTCACTAGACACCTCTTAACACTCTAACTCGCATCCATTCTATCAAACACTCTTCCCATCTACATCCTTACCCGTCTATCACACTCCTTCTGACATTTCCTGTTTCTAACCACTCTTTCTCATCACCTTCCCCTATGTAACCCCTGCGCAATAGTAGCAGTGGAATGCCTTGCTTGGGGTGAAATGATTAAAAAAGAAGAACCTCTCTATACAGTAGAGGGACGTGGCCTCATTACGATAAGCCTTGATGCTGCAGTTTTTAAGGGATGGGATTATGAACCAACAGAACTTTTATTCAGTGTTGTCATTCGTCTTGACTGGCCGACTACAAAATTTACAGATCCAAGTTTGCTTCGTTATTAATCTTTAAGTTAACCTCCAGTTTGCAAAAGAAGGGGAGATGTCATAATTTTACCAAAAAGCAGTAGTATGAATGCCTTGACTGGAATTTGAACTCATCACTTTTATCCCATTTTCGACGAAGATTCGAGAACTTTGGTGTGGTGTAATGAGTAGTATGCTTGTCTCGTTAGATCGATTACAACTGAACTGTGACTTCGATTTTCATTGTGTCCATCTTACATTCAGCCTTGTGCCAAACTTAATCTACACTTAGAAAATCATTTTCGGGCAACTCAACGTGGTGTAACGGTTACAAGCTTGTCTCGTTAGATTCGTTACAGCAGAGTAGTGAAATCGATCCTCACTGAGTGTCACATACTTTCGACCTTGTTCCACTGCAGTCTACCGCAGGTAGAAATGTCAAATTACTGAGGAAAAAAAAACTTTGGTCTAGCCAGTCATGAATCTAAAGAGGCATGATCGTCTAAGCGTGGATTTCGTATGGCACTTAAACTGCCTGATCTTTGGATATGAAACTGAGCAGATATGAAAGGATTTTTGAGTGATGCAATGGATAATGAGCAGTGCTCAAATTCTGAGCTACTCACTAAGCATTTACTTTGACACTAATGTACGAATCCGTCATTTCTCCCTTTGGCTATGGATTAAATAACCGGGTATACTTTCATTTCGTGATAACTGGTATAAGAGAAGAAAAACAGTCAAATAAAAACCTTGAAGAAGGCAATGTAAAATCACTCCCCTATCTCTTCCAGGTATGCAGATCAATTGACAAAAACAAAAGGAATATGAGAATAGTCAGGGTTGCCTGCGTCCTGAAGGAACATGCTAAATTATATATATATATATATATATATATATATATATATATAAGCAGTACTCTATCTTTTATGAATGTTTCATTAAAAGTGACAGACATTATAATTAAGTCTTTTTATATAGTCTTTCATGTCATTCTACAATTTTTTCTTTTCAAAACATAAATTGAATAAAAATTGTCAAAATGTTTTATTTTTGGAGCGTTTTCGGTTATACTTTTAGCTTTTAGCAAGGAGGATTTTTATTTAACGCAGTGCTCATCTATGTATGTAGACTCATGTGTGTGTTTTATATTCCGCAATTTATTAATACACTGTTGCCGTGTTCGTTGATATTATGAAGTGATGGATTTTTTTTATTAGTAATGTTTCCATTATTTTTATGATTTTTTGCATTGTATTTGTATTATCAACAAATATGTTACAGATAGAGTTTGTTTAATCTCCACGTGTGTTTAAATGAGATCGAATTGAACTATGGTTAGCGAGAAGCAACGTCAGTCTTCTTGTCAAACTGGTTGTTGTGTATCCAATGTAATTATTTAGGAACCTGGATTGGTCAAGAACACAGTTCTTCAAAGAACATAGAATTTCGTAAATGATATTGGTTCTCTATACTTTAGATCTTGCAGGTGAATTGACGATGAGGTTAGCAATTTTAGATTTTGGTGTAAGAGATAAATATTTAATTTTTTATTTAAGTCAACATTGGTTGCGTATTTTTAGATGATGTTTGGAAGTGAAAATTCGTCCTGTTTATAACTGCTATGCATTTGAATTTTTTAGAAAGTATTAATGTTATTTTTTGTTTGTTTGTTTGTTTTTTCGGTATGTTCGTTGTTGCTAAGGATTACGTTAGAAAGAAAAAGTCTAAAATGATAATCTATCAGGCGGTTTCAAAAGCCGTTATTCACAAGTATTTGTTTCACGTTATGGAGTTCTTTGAAAAAAAGTAGGCAAAAGAATGAATTATCGCATACTCTCGTAAAGGAAGTTTCATTAATACTAATTTTATATCTAGAACAGTGAGTAGTAAATTTAACGTGACTAGAATTTTTGTAACACTATTTTTGCATGCAGAAAATATAACACTATTTTAGCACGACGGAGCGAAAGAAATTATTAGTTTTACTATTAATTGTGCAGTTTAACTGTTCCAATATGAGGGGAGAGAAAAATAAGCCTAATGGATAATAAAATTGTTTCTTCGGTTGAAATATGAACGCAGCTAATGAGCGAATGTCATAAGTTAACTCAAGGACGGAATTTTTTTCGAATCTAGTTTTAAGTTTATCAATTAAATTATCGTTTTTGTTTTCAGCTAATAAAAATATCATCAACTTAGTAGATATATATTTTCAGTTTGGTGACTTTTTATAATCCGTAAGAAAACTGAATGCATGGTCATCAGTAAAAAGAGGAGACCAAAATGCTAACTACAGGCAGGGGATACTAAAATCAAGCAGGTGAGAAATTTAAATAACTTGGGAAATATTCTAAAAGAGGACGGAATGTGCAACACTGAGATCCGAAATGGAATTTGCATTTCTAAAGATGCATAGAGTATTGAGTAGGGTGTTGACAGAAGGAAAATTTCGCTATAAACAAGAGAGTACTAAATTGCTATGTGATATCTCTTCTTCAATATCGCAATGAATCCTGGACAATCTTATCAATGATGAAGGAGAGACTTTAAGCAACCTGAATGTCGCTTTACAGAAGGATGCTGAGTATACATGGACCGAGCATGTGAGTAACGATGAGGTTTTGGAGAAGATGTAAACGAAAAGCAAACTAATATTTAACATCAGGAAAAAACGCATAAAATTCATATGATATGTAATGAGGAAAAAGGGTTTTCTGATTCTCACAGGTCAGAAAGAATGAAAAGATGGACACGGAAAAGCATCTAGTAACATACTTAGTGGACTTGAACAAGTGGATAACAGAGCGAAATTTGGATGTGCGTTGTGGTACAGTGGATATCGGCTCGGAACGAGAAATCGGGGAGCCGAGTTCGAATTCCAGTTGAATTCATTGCGTTTACTTACGCGCAAATACCCTTGGGAAAGATATTGATCCCTTTCTTCCTTCCATTTATAGGCTAAATAACAGGACAGATTGGGTTCTATAGCCTTGGCTGGCAACCAGTCTACCGCAGAAAGCAATGGCAAACTACTGCGGGATAATCTTCTGCCCAGTCAGTTCTGTCTCTTTCGAGACATGATCGCCCAAGCGTGTTTCACGTATAGCACTTTAACTGACTGAACAGGAGAAAGCGTGCTAAGAACCAGTAGGGAAAGGGAGATGTGAAAAACTATGATCGCCTACGTCCTGAAAAAACACGAGAAAAAAAAGAAGAACAAATTTTCTACATGGCAGATAGAAAAGTTAGATAAATACTTACACTAATAATTTGAGTGCAAATTTTGACGTTATGGTCGTAGAAAAAGACCTTAGTAGTGTCAGTCAGTCAGTTAAGATTATCCCACAGTAGGTTGCCATTACTTTCTGCGGTAGACTGGTTGCCAGGCAAGGCTATAGAACCCAACTTGTCCTGTTATTTAACCGATAACTGAAGGGAAGAGACTGATTAATACTTTCCCCAAGGTTATTTGCGCCTAAATGAATGAAACAAATTCAAGTGGAATTCGTACTTGGCTCCCCAATTTCACGCTCCGTGCCGATATCCACTGCACCATAACGCACCGGCATGCAAATTTTTCGAGACTATTGAATTTTATAGATGAGTGTTGTTGATAACAGAAATATAATAGTATCAACCACATGAAAAAAGAATAAAAATAACAGAAGCATTATTAATAAAGTAAACACCATATTCAACACATAATAATATCATCGACAAACGTAGCAACAGTCTTTTCCTACAGTGTCAACTATACACATTCATAAGTTTATTATTCTATATATTGAATATTGCTGTCACAGGTTCTGCTGCTATTCATTTAGAGATTTTTTATAAAATCCAAAGAAGAATCTGCAATATTACTAGTCCTGACCTAGTATATAGTCTTTAGTCACTGTCAAACCGCCGTAGCGTCGCTTCCCTATGCGTTTTCAATAAATATGATTTTGATGCTTTGATTAACTTTCCTTTTTGGTAGATCGACTTTACAATTTTAGAGGCAGTACTAAATTGGCGCTTAAGTCCCATGAAATTCTACTGCTGATTACTTTTAGATTTCTAAGCATAAGTAAAAACGAAAAATATGTACCATAAAACAGAACAAACCTGTTTATTTTCATTTTGAAACTAAAAAGAAGTTGTCCTATGTAAAGGTCCATTCTCCTTTTAAACTGAAAGTTATCAAATCAAACATTATCTTACGACTGGCCGTCTGTGGACTTTCCTAAGAAAACAAAATTTAAATTTAATTTTAGTGCCATTACTAGACATCTTCCAAATTGTTCAATGATAGACTGTTGATAAGGTTTTAAATCAACAATTCTAATCGTTCCCCAATACACTCACGAGTAATTTTAGACCAAGTAAAATGTCTTGGAAGTCGATGTTGGCCAATTTCGTCTCGTTAACGTTCTCTCTCGTTTGTTTGTTTATTTGTTTGTTTGTTTGTTTGTTTGTTTTTTTATCTTCTTTCTTACTCACTTTTTCGGTATCTTCATGTTCTGGTTGATCATTACTACTGAATACTGAGCTTGATTCTCACTGGGCGCTGCATAAACTATTCGTTACACTCTCTCTCCATCTCTCTCTCTCTCTCTCTCTCTCTCTCTCTCTCATTCTTTCATTTTTACTTTCCATTTTTCTTTCTTTGTTTCTTTCTTTCCACATCCGTTAAAATATTTCACTGCTCGTTAAAATTTTCTTTCTTTCAACATTTGCTAAAAAAACTGTATTTCATTTTTAGCTTTCTTTTTTTCTTTGTTTCATTTAATATTTCTCTCTGTCTTTATGCATTTGCCAAAAACCTTTCCTTTTCTCGACCCATCCAAAGTGCATTTCTTTCTTTCTTTTTTCTTTCTTTCTTTCTTTATTTATTTATTTATTTATTTCTACATTTGCCCAAAATGTTTCCTTCTCTCATCTCATCAAAGGTGATTTTTTCTTTTCTTTGTTTCTTTGTTTCTTTCTTTCTTTCTACATTTGTACAAAATATTTCCTTCTCTCGTCCCATCAAAGGTGATTTTTTCTTTCTTTCTTTCTTTCTTTCTTTCTTTCTTTCTTTTCACCGTTTCTCATGCCATCCCTCTTTCTCTCTTGTCTCTTTCTTTTTTTTACCTCCCACTCCTTTTATCTCTTTATTCTCCCTCTTTGTCTATGACATCTATAATTTTTCTCTATTTTAGCATGTCTCAAAACCATGTTATAAATAGTTTTACTGTTTCCTTCCTGCAATGTTTGTGGAGAACACCTGCAAGCAACCAGGCTTAAGGCGATTCCAATTGCCAGAAAATAAATCCCAGTCCAACCAGCATCGTATTCCTGCTGACCCGTGGCCATTATTTTAACGTACTTCTTATTCGAGTACATGAACTTTTGGATTCTTGCCTAGAATTATGACTGCGACTAAGATCCTCTCCGATTCTTAGATATTTCGGCTGGCGGGTAATGGCAAGAGCTCACCTCCTGCAAACTGTTTCAGACAGCGCTGTCACTTGCCCACTCCCAGTTATCGAAAGAGAAAGATGATTATTTGCATATTCCTTTTTTTAACGTTTATAAGAAAGCACTATTTAAATACTTAAAAAAAATGAAGCTTATTCTTTCCCCTAAAAGTAATATGACACTTCAAAACATGAAAGTTCTTAGGCGCGTTAAAAGTAAACAAAGTTTTCATTTTGAACCATCGCTGATCATAAAACGGAACTGTTAATGAGTAGCTAAAACAAAAATATTATTTTTATGTCATAACACATTACATTGCTTTTAAATATCTGGTTCGGTTATCATTTCGAGCTCTCACGTGGTGTGACGTCATAGAACCGCATTACAAATTTACAAACTGCGTTTGCTATTTTTAGTAACTATTATCGTTTTATGTCAACACAAGATAAAATCGTCGCTGATGGTGGATGTTTTTCCATTAACATCCTTGTAACCTTTCTGAAGATGGTTCATGTGAGACGATAGTTTAGAACCAACTTAATAAAAAATTGTCCAAATGTTAGAGAATTTTTGTCTTTATTTTCACCTGAAATTAAAGCCAAAATACGATGTTTAGAATGGCTCATGATTAAACATAATAGACATTCATTGTCTCTTATATTTAACAGTATATGTTTAAAAAAAAAAAATATATATATATATATATATATGTGTGGGGGGGGGTCTTGAAGGCTATGACAATGCGTTTAGTAAAATAAAGGAAGGTAAGTAAATCGTTGGGTATTACATACTTATTATTATATTTCGAGATCAAAACCTCATTTTCAGAATGTTAGGAGAGCTTGTTTTCACGTCCGTCCTCTCGTGGACCGTGCCTTTCAACGAATTCGTTGAAAAGCATTTTACTTTACTAAACGCATTGTGATAGCCTTCAAGACCTACCCATAGACCAAATATACACAATGCTTCAAGCAAAGTACAAAACTCTCCTATATATATGCATATGTAAACAGTGTTGACATAGGAATCAACATTGCATATAGGTACCTTTTAATGCGATTTTTAATCATTTAAATATTGACACCATTTTCGTATTGCACAGTAAGATTTACTTTGTACAAGGTCCATGAACCATCCGTGGTAGAGAGGTTACGTTAAGTGACAGTTTTTTACGGATAGGAAAAAGATTGATTGAAAAAGACCTCCAATCCATATTGGACTGGAGTAAGAAATGGTTAGTAAATTTTAATGCTTCTAAAACGAAGCTACTCTCAATTAACCATCATCGACAATCTCACCTACCTCCCATTAGCATGGAACAGGCTTGCCTCCCAGAGAGTAAAACACTGCGCCTCCTTGGTCTCACACTTTCAGCGGACCTCAAATGGAATGACTATATCGAATCCATTGCTAAATCCGCTGCTATGAAAGTCGGTTCTATGTGTAGGGCCCGGAAGTTTTTTCCGTCTAAATCTATCCTGCACATTTATAAATCTACCATCCGCCCGTGCATTGAATATTGCTGCCATATCTGGTCGGGTGCCCCTGCTGTTCTCCTCTGGCTTCTCGATAAGGTTCAGAGGAGGGTCTGTAATGTGATAGATACCGACTTTTCAGACCGCCTGCAGTCTCTCTCCCACCGGCGCGACGTGGCTTCCCTGTGTCTCTTCTATAAATATTTTCACGGCTTCTGCTCCGATGAACTTAGTTTACTAGTGCCCCCTAAATACGAATTTGAACGAGATACTAGATTAGGAACTAGATCCCACCTGTTTACAGTGAAACCGATAAAATGCAGCCGCAAATTCTACTCCAACAGTTTCTTTCCTCGCACTTCCCGACTGTGGAATTCTCTTCCAAACGATTGCTTCCCCGACGGCTACAATCTCCAGGAGTTTAAATGTAAGTTCAATAGACACCTCCTAACACACTAACCTGCTCCCATTCTATCAAACACTCTTCCCATCTGCCCAACCCTCATCCTCGCTATCCTTACTCATCTGTCACCTTCCTCCTGACATTCCCTATGTCTAACCACTCCTTCTCTTTACCTTCCCCTATGTAGCCCCATGCGCAATAGTGGCAGTGGAATGCCTTGCTTGGGGTGAGATGATTAAAAAAAAAAAAGAAGGGAAAGATAATGGTTAAATTTAGGCATGAATAGTGTAGATCATCGAGTAAGCATCCTCTTGGGAGTCATTCGAGTAGAACAAACTTCTCACCAACAGAAATGATGTGGATAGTTTACTACAATGTAAGCGACATTGTAGCTTCTAACCGTGAAGGATAGACATGTCGAAAAGAACGAATGCAGTTCGTCCGATCATTTTCCACTGAAGTAGTGATAGAGCAGCGAGAGGCTTGTAGCATCTCGATTGTGAGAGTGAGGACAAAGGGTGGAAAAGAATTCCTCACCAACAAAAACTCGGAGACTCCTTTGGACTGAACGGAGGCTAGAGAGCGAGGTCTGGGCAGCTCCGGCCCAAATATGACAACAGTAATCCATTCCATGTCTAACCTGATCTATGAATATAACAAATTTCAATATATATATATATATATATATATATATATATATATATATATATATATAAACAACCCTGGAAATATTTCTAGTTCTCTAAGAATTGCCTCTTTGTATAGGTTAAATAAGTCTGGTGAGCCGACACACCCTTGTCTTATACCGTTCTCTATTTTTGTATATCTGCTGAACTAATTTTTCTCTATATGCAGTTCGTTTGCTGCCAGTATTTAATTATTCTATTTCCAAAATCTATCGAAGTTGCTGAGAAATTCCAACAGATCTTTGTGCAGTGCGCTATCGAACGCCTTTGCGTCATCTAAGAAAAAACAAATACACATCCTTTTATATTGAAAAACAAATACACATCCTTTTATATTGAAAAACAAATACACATCCTTTTATATTGAAAAACAAATACACATTCTTTTATATTGAAAAACAAATACACATCCTTTTATATTGAAAAAACAAATACACACCCTTTTATATTGAAAAACAAATACACATCATTTTATATTGAAAAACAAATACACATCCTTTCATATTGAAAAACAAATACACATCTATTTATATTGAAAAACAAATACACATCCTTTTCTACTGATTTTTCTGATACCATTTCCTCAGAAATAAACTGTTCCTTTTTCTCGTGTCTTTGACGATTCCGCCCTGTTCTTCTCCTATTTCCAGTCTGATTTTGTTGCGTTCTCTTTTCATCTGAATTCGGATAACCATTTTCGTTATGTGACTCATTAACCTGATTCTCCGATGGCGTTCACATTAATTTGCATCTGGCTTCTTAGGTTGTGTTATGACCATTGGTATACTTAATTCTTCCGAAATGTCACTACTTTTGTAGATTTCATTTATTTTTCTGATCTTGTCTATGCCGAAATTGTCGAAGGTCTTCAGTATCTTTATTACAATTCCTTCTCTCTCTTCGGCTTTGTTTCTTTTGAATTCAGATTTTGCTATTACCGGTCCATCGATACTTCTGCGTATTGTCGGTCGTTTTCTGAGATCGTAGAAGAGTTCTTCTGTATATTAGTTCCATCTCTGGAATATCTTTTCTTTCTTTAATATCAACGTTCCATTCTTGAACTTCATGCATCTTCTTAATGAGCATGTTTTTCTCTTATTCTTTTATTTCTGTGCTTATCTATTTTATTTGTGGTAATCATTCTTTTTATTTATGCACATTGTTAGAAATTTATATCGATTTATATATAATTTATATTGATTTATATATAATTTATATTGATTTATATATTGATTTATATATTGATTTATATATAAATTTATATTTATATTGAAAAACAAATACACATCCTTTTCTCTTCACTGACAACAAGATGATCAAATTTCAAAAGTCTTAAGTCTTTGGTCATTCAAAATGATTGGTCAGTTAAGTACCAGACGTGATACCCACTTGGGCGATCATGTCTCTTTCGATCGATGTCTGACTAGGCAGATAATTTTACCGCAGTAGGTTGCCATTCATTTCTGCGGTAGAATGGTTGCCACCCAAAACTAACCAACCCAATCTCTCCTGCTGTTTAATCTATAGCTGGAGGAAGAAGAAATGGACTGACACTTTACCCAAGGGTATTTGCTCGTAAGTGAATGCAACGAATTTAAATGGAATTCGAACTCGGCTCTCCGATTTTGTGCTTAAATACCGAAGCCATCAAAATTATTTAGCCGTACACTAAGGTTATATTATTCTTCCCAAAAGTTATCACTCACGACACTTTGATTCCAATATAGCGCATGTATGGGTTGGTGTGTGCGTATGTGTAGTTTAATTAAGTGACAAACATAAAAGTATACTTAAAATATATTTAAAAATAGAAAAACAAAACCAAATAAAAAGCAATATTTATTACCGATTAATTAAAAAAATTTTAAAAATCTGATAATTGTCATTTTACATTATTTCAACCCAAGCAAGGCAATAAAGGGTTACTGAGTGTAAAAGAATATGAAGGAAAATCATTATTAAGCAGAAAGAACAATAAAAGAACAGCATTTAAAGATTAAATTTAACTAGAAATCAAGAAGTAGGAGGAGAGTTCCACAAGCGAGAAGTGCGAAAAAAACTGTTAGCATAGAATTAATGGTTACGTCTATCTATTTTACCTGTAAAATGATGAGATCTTGCCGCAAGTCAGTCAATAACGTGCTATACATGATACACGTTTTGGGCGATCAAGTCTCAAAAGGGACATTATTGACTGGGCAAAAGATTACCCGCGGTAGGTTACCATTGCTTTCTGCGGTAGACTAGTTGCCAGCCAAGACTATAGAACTCAGTCTGTCCTATTATTTAACCCATAACTGAAAGAAAGAGACAGAAAATACCTTTCCCAAGGGTATTTGTGCGTAATTAAATGCAAGGAATTCAAGTGGAATTCGAACTCGGTTCCCAGATTTGTCGGTCGGAGTCGATATCCACTATACCACATTGCACATCCTTATCTAGTACGGTGATTAAATTCATAAAGTCTAGGTACCCTAGAGAAAAATTCATCAGAAAAATTATCATGAAATATTTATAGAAAAGGCACTGGAGAAGTAACTGAAGCCGAGAGCCCAGATTAGTGCCAATAACATTGCAGATTCTTTGGATTTTGCCAAGAATCTCTAAATACGGAGCATAAACATCAGAGCCGATGTGAAAACAATATTCGATGCATGTACGAAAGATTCTATAGATAAAAAATGATTAGCAACGACACAGTGAACAGACTTTCCTACCAACCAAACCAGCAATTGATCTAGTATGATATTTTCACTTCAATTTCGCTCGACAAAATGAAATGAGTACCTTTTTTGAAGTTAGCATTATCCATGGTGATGAAAGGTAAAAGGGGTTCTCTTAAACGAAAAAAAAAGTAGTAAAGAGAATTTTCTTCATAGTGCATTGAAATTAACAAGCCATTTCTTGTCCTAGTTAATAACAGATTGCCGGTCATTTTTTAGATCAGCTGTCAATTTGATTATATTTACTTTTAAGAGAGGTGTAAGTAGTTGTATCATCAGCATAGATACTGAATTGAGAACTGATGTCATCAATATCTTTGAAGACAATTAAGAATAACGCAGGTCTAAGGATTGGGCCTTGGGGAAAAGTGTATTTAGGAAAAAAGATGCAAGGGAGTGAACGAAACAGACAGGACAATGAAAACAGAATTCACGGAGATAGGATATTAAAACTGATATTGCAATTAAATCGTAGTTAACAAAAGCAAGAAGTTAAGATTAAGCCAGAAGTGTGAAAGAAGGAACAAAAAACATAGAACTTACGCTTGAAACTCGCTATCTTGAAACTGCCAATCTTCTATTGCGATTAAATTTGTGCATTCGAAATATCAAAAAAGGAAAGAATGTTAGAACAATTATCGTAAAAATATTTCTAGAAAATGTACAGGAAGTCTTCGTTAGGACGTGGTTAAAATACCTAGATGCCAGGTCAAGATACATAACTTTGCAGGTTTTGCTTTGAATACATTACAGATTTACCAGCCCAGTGCAGCAATTTTCGATGTGCTGACGAATGGTAAACGTATAAATGTGCAAGATATCCACTGCAGTCTTGTCGAGCCGCCAATAGTCATGAGAATTAAACTTGTAAAAATCTATCTTCTTCTGTGTGCCCTGTCCATTCAGGACGTAGGTGATCATGGTTTTCCACGTTTCCCTATCACTGGTGGCTCTGAGAACGCCTTCTCCTGTTACACCGTGCAATCCTTGTTCTGTCATCCACCTGATTAGGTCCTTCAAATATGTTATCCGTTGCTTTCTCCTGTCTCTTTTTCTCTCTATCTGGCCTGTTAGTATCAGGTTCTCCAGGTCCTCCTTCCTCATTGCGTGTCCCAGGAACTTCAGCTGTCTCTTCCTGATGCTCAGTATTAATTTCCTTTTTGTTTCCATCATTTCCAAGACCTCATCATTGCTCACATGCTCGATTCATGAGATTAGCAGCATCCTTCTGTAGAACCACATTTCAGTTGCTTCAAGTTTTTCCTTCATCTTTGATGGTATTGTCCAGTATTCACTGCCTTATTGAAGGACGGACATCATGTAGCAATCCAGTACTCTCTTTCTAGTTTTTAGCGAAATTGTCCTGTTTCTTAATACCTTACTCAATTTCTGGAATGCTTCCTTCGCCATGGCAATTTACCTTCGGATCTCTGTGTCACACTTTCCGTCTGTTATAATGCTTCCCAGGTATTTAAATTTTTTTACCTCCAAACCGAATAAGGATACGTTTAGATTTAATACGAACAGACAAAATCCGTTTCTGTTGTTATCAAAAGTATCCTGTTCGTATCTTTGTTCGTATCTTGTTCGTATCGTATTCGTATTTTCTTCATATTGTGTTTGTATCTTATTCGTATCTTGTTCGTGTCCAATTTGTATCGCGTTTGTATCGTATTTGTATCTTATTCGTATCTTGTTCGTACAATTTTTATATCTTGTTTGTAACCTGTTTGTATCTTGTTCGTATCGTATTCGTATCTTCGTATTTTCTTTGTATCTTGTTCGTATCGTATTCGTATCTTATTCCTATGTTGTTCGTATCTTGTTTGTATCTTGTTCGTATCGTATTCGTAGCTTCTTTGTATCTTATTCGTATCTTGTTCGTATCTTGTTTGAATCTTGTTCGTATTGATTTCGTATATTCTTTATATCTTGTTCGTACCCTGTTTGTATTTTGTTCGAATCGTATTCTTATTTTATTCGTTTCTTGTTTTATCCTGTTCGTATCTTGTTCGTATCTTGTTCGTGTCTTACTTGTATACTGTTTGTATCTTGTTTGTATCGTATTCGTATCTTGTTCGTACTTTGTTCGTATAGTGTTCGAATCTTGTTCGTAGCTTGTTTGTATCATGTATTTATCTTATTTATATTCTGCTCATATCCTGTCGGTATGTTGTTTGTATTGTGTTCGTATCTTGTTCGTAACTTGTTCGTATCTTGTTCGTATAGACGGAAAATTTTATTCCTATGGGCTCTGACGACTGAAGAAACAGACAGGTGGAAAATTGATTTTTAGGGTGTAATTTTTTTGTCTCCAACTTTGATTTATTGCTTTGCTTAATGTAGGGGTTGCCAAGACTGATGAGATTGTGTTATTTCACTGTCTTATTTTACACGCGGTCAAAATTATGTATGTTTCTATGTGCGTGTGCATGTGCGTTCATTAAATGGCACATGCACATATAAGTCATTCACGCACAGAGCAGGCGTACTACCTCCGCTCACGCAATAGCACACACAGACAGTGTGTCAAGGACAAAGAATCAGCTCTTCTTTTACAATATTTTATCAGATCCAATATGGATGCTTGAAAGTTCCCGGCCCGAATAAAGAGTCTTTCAAAATAAAAGTAAAATTTAAGTTTAATCATCTGGCTTGATTCTTCTAAGTACGTGGTCTGATCAAAAAGTATCAGGTCTGTTACTATGGTAACTGAGCTAAAGTACGAAGAGAACAGCCGTTTGGCACAGAACTCTACTACACCTACACACTAAGTTTTAACGTTTTCACTCAATTCCCTTGCTTATAGCAATGCTTGGAAGGAAAGTGTGTAGAGTGTAGTCATCTCATCACATCATAGAAGCAGCATCAATGACCATGGCTTGTAAAGTGGTTTCTGGTCAAGCAAAACATTTCTAAAGAAAATCCAAGTGAATGAATGCGACCTAGCAGCAAAAGAAACGACGTTGGATAAAGTGTACGGGTTCAGAAAGGACCACTTTGAATGAGATTAAATGCCGAAATAATATGTGATGTAGTTTACATTTTTCTTCCACCAGTCCCGATACATTTTGATCAGACCACGTACTTTTCAGCATAATTGTATTGTTAAGTTTTCAGTCAATCAGCTTAGTGCCAAATCTGATACACGTTTGGGCGATCATGTCTCAGAAAAGAGATGACTAACTGGGCAAAAATTTCCCTCAGTACGTTGCCATAGTAGACTGGTTGTCAATCAAGGCTACTATGACAACCTACTGTGGAACACAATCTTTCTTGCTATTTAACCCATAGCTGGAAGGAGAAGAGATAGATTAATACGTTTTCTCAGGTTATTTGCGCGTAAGTGAATGAAACGAATTCAACTGGAATTCGAACTCGGCTCTCTGATTTCTCGTTTCGAGCCGATATTCCACTGCACCACAACGGATATCCATTCAGGTTTACCGAGGATTACCGAGCACATTTTGAATGTAGAATTTTTTTTTTTCACACTGAAACGATATTTTGACTGCATTGTGCAATGTGCTCATAACAAGCCTTCACCGACATTACTTTAAGGTTATATGACCGGCCATAATTCCCAGACAGGATGTAAAAGTGAAAAATAAAATGTTCTTGCGCATGTTAAAATCTGCTGTCTATAGTGACAGCTCGAAATATTATGATGCTTATTTTCTTCGTCAGTACGAGGAAAAAGCATAGAGAAAAATTGTTTTTACGCGTGAAGAAGTGCATTATGACAAGTTTAAAACTTTTGACTAAAATTAAAATAAAAACAAAAGTCCATGGCATTATTCCAATCCCAGTTTATGGACATCTTGTATAATATATCCAGTTGTGACAAATTGAATTTCAAAAAAATGAAAAATAGTATAAAAGTTTAAGACAAGAAAAGAATGATGGATATTCCTCATTCCTAAGATTTTTTTTCATGCTGCGAACAAAGCACTTAACGAAGTTAAAACTATTTTTCTTATCTCCGAAGTAAAAAAAAATAGAAAAAGGAAAACATTATTTAATTTTTTTTCGACCACACTTAGGCAATAGAAAACAAAGACATTGTTTTGTTTTTTTTATTTTGCTGAGAAATTCTTTTCTAGCGTCCTGCGTTCATATCTTAATCGTCTGATCTTTGAGAGTCGAGCACAAAAAGAGACGAGAAAGAAAATTCTTTTTCGCATCGACTGTGCGGCAAGAAAAATAGGTTAAATGTATCCAACAGAGAATTTAAAAGACAAACACACACGCACGCATTTTATAAATAAATGGAAATATTTTAAAAACGTCATGTGCTAGACGTTTTGCTATTATTTCAGAGCTGGAACGTTTTAGATTGCTCATCAAGAATTTTAATTGATTTTTAAAACAGGCTGAAAGTCAGGCGTTAACGCAAGATTAAGGTCCTGGGTATGACAATAAACTCCATCCGACAGCAAGACCTCTGATTTGGAGATTGTAAGGAGCATGGAACTATCTTTTAACCGTTGTTGTTCCCAGGCCCACCTTGATCCGGAGTGGTAGTACCTATTAGAGCCCCCCCCCATCTATTGGCAAATAGTTAACCTCCAGACTAGGACCAAAACACTATGAAAGCATAAAAACAAACTTTTATAGTAAAAATTCCTGGAATACATTTTTGAAGGAAAAAGTATTACCAGCAATATATCTGACAAAAACATTTTTACAAAAATACGTCAGAAAAACTGATCTACAAACTTATTTCTTACAAAGTATATATATTTTATTCATACAAATCTATTGTAAAAATCTTGTCAGCATTAAATAGCCCATTGAGGTGTTGATATGCCGTAAAACAAACCAAACCAAACCAATACAAGATTAATCTATTCTTTTAATAATTTTTTCACCTTAAACACGACAGGGCACCCACTGGTGCGGAAGGGGTTAAAGTAATAAAAGAGTTCGGAGGATGTCGAATAAAGGATAAAAGATGGGTGCGAATCAAGGAAACAGAAGATGGCAATGGACGTTGCATTTAAACTTTTAGAGATTGTAGCTCTCAGAGAAGCAAGCAAACGGATGTGCGAGAAAAGAAACTGTTAGAGTAGAAGGGACGGTTACAATTATCTATTTCGATGGTAAAAGTGTGGGACCTCGAGGCCAAATCTAGAAGTACGCATAAATATGCGTGGTCGAGAAACAAGGGGAAAAGGCGCGTCAGTGCAGTTGCCATGAAAATTCTTGTAGAAAATATAAACGAAAGTCACGTCACGTCGGTAAGAAAATGACTGGAGTCGGCCTTCCAAGTCAAGATCCGTTTATAGCAAATTTTGTTTGATTAGTTACGTTTTTTCTTGTCTCCTTGATATGACCACTTCTGGATGATCAAATCTCCCGTTTTTATCAACAGCATAATCCTTTATAAAAATGAATTAAAAACATATTTCTCTGCTTTTGCATGATCGGTTACGGTCTGTACAGAATGCGCTCCGACGAACTTAAGTCACTGGTGCTCCGCCACAAGAACTTACACGTGCAACCAAATTGGCAACAAGGTCCCACCTACTTACAGTTAAATCAACCAAATGCAGCCGACAATTCTACTCCATCAGCTCCTTTTCTCGCACTTCCCGCCTGTGAAACTTCTTTCCATATACTTGCTTTTCTAACGGCTGCAACCTTCAGGAATTTAAATGCAATGTCAATTCCCATCTCTTATCCACTTGACTCCAGTTCTTTCTACATCGCCTTGTATATCTTGTTCTTTTTTTCTCTCTCTACTTTAGCAACTGTCTTCACACCTGTGTTCCTATCCTTCTCTTGCCCTTTCTCTGACACCCCCTGTAATTGGTTCATCTTTCTCTTTACTCACCTCCTATCTAAACTTTTACTCATATATAGCTCCCTGCGCATCAGTGGCGATACTGCCTTTCTTGGGGTGAAACGAAAAAAAAATCGGCGTTTTGACATGCGTTTGAAACCCAAGGGTATTTTAACCAGCTGACTATATTCCAGCTCCTAAATTCATTCTTTTTATAGTGGGAACCTTTAACACCCACAAAAAAGCACATAGATATGCACACACGAGTGTGTGGTCATTAACATGAATAAAAGAAGGTATATTTGTTACATTAATCCTGCCTAAGATAAAGCAGTTCATAAATGCCATGCTTTATATATTTTTTAATAATCGTTTCCACTTAAGCAAGGGAGTACTACCACTAGTGCGCAGAGAGTTACATGAGAGGAAAACGAAAAAGAAGAGTAAAAAGATACGGGGGGCGTCGGAGAACCTGTAAGAGAAAGATGGGAATACTGGTGCATAGGGCGTTACGTTAGAGTCGAAGATATAGGTGGTGACGAGGAAAGCATAAGAGAAAGATGGGAATCAAGGACATAAAAGATGGGAATTGATGTTGCACTTAAACTTTTAGAGTTTGTAGCTATCAGGGAAGCAAATATACAGAAAGAAATTCCACAGGCTGGAAGTGCGAGAAAAGAATCTGACAAGTAGAAGCGGATTTTACATTTGACTGTTTTGATTGCGAAAGTTTGAGTCCTAGTAACCAATCTAGTAGTTTGAGAAAATATGTGTAGAGTCGGGGGGCACCAGGAAGATAAACTCATCAGAAAAGAAGCCGTGAAAAAAAAATTGTAGAAAAACAAAACATCCCGTCGGTGAGAAAATGAGTGAAGTCGAGCTACCAAATCTGGATCGATTACGTTGCAGATCCTCCTTTGGATTTTGTCGAGAACCCCGCGAATGAATAGCAGGAGCGCTCGACTAGATATGCGAACAGTATTCAATGCACGGACTAATTTTTTTTTTTAATCATTTCACCCCAAGCAAGGCATTTCACTGCCACTATTGCGTTTGGGGCTACATAATGGGAGGTAAATAGGAAGAGTGGTTAGATATAGGAAATGTCAGAAGCGGGGTGATAGATAGTTGGGTGGATGGGAAGAGTGTTTGAAAGAATGGAAGTTAGTTTGTTAGGAGGTGTCTATTGACCTTACATTTAAACTCCTGGAGATTGTAGCCGTCAGGGAAGCAGTCATGTGGATGAGAATTCTACAGTCGGGAAGTGCGAGAAAAGAAACCGTTGGAGTAGAAGTTGCGGTTGCATTTTATCGGTTTCACTGTAAAAGGGTGGGATCTAGTTGCTAATCTAGTATCTCGTGCAAATTGGAACCTAGGGGGCACCAGTGATCTAAGTTCATCGGAGTAGAAGCCGTGAAAGTATTTATAGAAGAGACACAGGGAAGCCACGTCGAGCCGGTGAAAGAGAGACTGCAGGTGGTCTGCTAAGTCGGTATCGATCACATTACAGACCCTCCACTCTACCTTGTCTAGAAGCCCAAGGAGAATAGCAGGAGCACCCGACCAGATATGGCAGCAGTATTCAATGCACGGGCGGATGGTAGATTTATAAATGTGCAGGATAGATTCAGACGGAAAAAACCTCCGGGCTCTGCACAGAGAACCGACTTTCATAGCAATGGATTCGATATAGTCATTCCACTTGAGGTCCGCTTAGAGTGTGAGACCAAGGAGGCGTAGTGTTTTACTCTTTGGGAGGCAAGCCTGGTCCATGCTAATAGGAGGTAGGTGCGATTGTCTATGACGATTAATTGATAGTAGCTTCGCTTTAGAAGCATTAAAATTTACGAGCCATTTCTTACCCTAGTCCCCTACGGATTGGAGGTCCTTTCCAAGCTCGGCTGCAAGGTTAGCTTTGTCGCCCGCACCAGATTTCTGGTTGAGGCGAGAATAAACTGTGGTCTCATCGGCGTACATACCTACTTGGGATCTTATGGTATCAGGGAGATCATTGATGTAGATCAGAGAGAGCGTAGGACCTAGGATAGAGCCTTGAGGGACACCTGCGTTCGTATGGTAGTTCTGGGAGGCATGTCCGTTTAATACCACTTTCAATGTGCGGTTAGATAGGAATGACTGGATTAGTTCAAACAATTGTCCGCAGTTTGCATAGAAGGCCAGCATGCCAAACTCTGTCGAACGCTTTAGAGATATCCAAGGCAACGGTTCGGGCTTCACCATTCCTATCGAGTGCCTGATATATGTACTCGGTGATGGTCGTTAGCATATCAGCAGTAGACCTGGTGAAGCGGAAGCCATACTGTTTGTCTGAGAGGAGCCCGTGGGCCGTGAGATACTGAACGACCTCGGTGTTGATAATGGCTTCGAACACTTTGCCGAAGATCGGAAGGAGGCTGATAGGTCGTTAATTTGCGGGGTCCGAGTGATTTCCAGTGTTTTTAAATATAGGAACTACAGAGGAAGATTTCCAACAGGCAGGAAAGCAGGAAGCAGATAGGCAAAAGTTGTAGAGCTTAGAAAGTACAGAGGAAAGTTCGGAGGCACATTTCTTTAAGACTATGATTGGGATTCCGTCCCCTCCGCTCGCTTTGTGAGGGTCAAGTTTTAAGATTATCTTAGAGACAAGCGAAGGTGTAATGTGGACGTCATTCAGTTGAGCATCAGTTCTAGGTGGGAAGTCGGGTGTAGAAACTCCAGACGAGTCCAGTCTCAAATTATTCAAGAATCTACGGGAAAAGCATTCAGCCTTATCCGCTGGGGAGTTGAGGACCTCAAATTTGTTTATAATTGGGGGTATTGTGGACTTGCTCTTGTTAAGTACTCTTTTACAGAGTCGCCAGTAGTCCTTGGTGCCGAACTTAGAGGATGCTATGCGTTGCTTCATTCTGGCAGCAAATAAGATCTTCGCTTCGGTAAGTATCTTTTTACACTTATTACGAGCTGAAGCGAAAAGGCGCCTGTTTTGGTCCGACGCGTAGCTACGATAGAGTCGGAAGCAATGATTCCGGTGGGCAATGGCGACCGAGCAAGCGAGCGAGAACCATGGAGACGAATGAGATTTAAGCTGAAATTTCCTGGCAGGGATGAAAGCATCGATGCCAGCCTTAACCCAGGAGGAGACCTCGAATGCACATTCTTCGATAGGAAGACTAAAAACGTTGTTCCAAGGGACGTCACAGAGGAAGTCTCGGAACGAATCCCAGTCTGCTCTTTGGTAGCAGTAGGATATTCTACTTGTCTGGGTTTCTTGTTTTGGCTGGGAGTGGAATGAAATGTTGACGGAAACTACGGTGTGGTCAGAGTTACCAAGTGGGCAGAGTTGTCTGGTAGTGCAAGAGTCTGGGATGGAGGTGAAGCAGAGGTCTAGCAGTGAGTCCCTTCCGTTGGGGTTGTCGGAGAAACGCGTGGGGAAGTTCACCACTTGCGTAAGGGATTGGGTTATTGAAAAATTCATGGTGTGGACACCAGCAGGGTCGGTGACAGAGTTCTCCAGCCACTTGGTGTGATGGGCGTTAAAGTCACCAAACACGAATATATGGGCGGAGGGATGGGAAGAAATGGCTTTGTCAATATTGTCAGAGACACTGTCAAGTAATGAACAATCAGGGGAGGAAGGGGAGCGGTAGAGAAAGAAGAGATAGCTAATCGAGCTTAGAAGTGAGAGGCGGAAGCACATGAAAGAATGATCTGGGGATTCAAGGGATGTCGCCCTAGCTAGGGGAAGTTGTTCGCTGACATACACACCAAGCCCATGCATATGAACATTGGAGTCCTTCCTGAAAAGGGGAAGGTAGCCAGGAACGTCAAACTCAGAAGAGGGGATAGAAGGGTTAAGGTTAGTTTCACATAGGGCCAAGATATCAGGTGAGTTAGAGTGAAGGAATGAATCAACGCTGAGGAAGTTGGTACAGTTGTATATGTGCAAGATGGATTCTGACGAGAAAAACTTCCTGCCCGACACGGTCTTGAGTATGACGAAAGATTGCATCCGACACCAAGGCCTCTGATTGAGAGTTTGTGAGAAGCATGGAAGAACTTGCTGTTGTTTCCCGGTCCACCCTGACCCGGGGTGATAGCACCTGTTAGTGTGCCAGCTATGAACAAATAGTTAACCCCCCCAAACTGGAGTCAAAACACTATGAAAGTATAAATATAGTAAATTTTCCAGGAATACATTTTTGTAAAAAATATTTTACTAGTAATTAGTTTTTAAATGAAAACCTATAACCAGCAAAATATTTTTGAAGGAAAACGTATTAACAGAAATACGTTTTTGAAGAAAAAAGTATTACCAGGAATACATTTTTGAGGGGAAAAACGAAGAAAAAATAATCTTAAAATAATATACCTATAAATATAAAAATTATAAAAATAAACAACAAAAATAAAAATATTTTGCTGTAAAATGATACTAACAGCATATTCCAGACTTTTCCAAAAATAAACACCTTTTTAAATTAAATTAATGTAAATTACATTTATTTTTTAAATGATTTTTTTAAAATTAATATGAATTTTTAAAATAATAGTAAGAGTAGTTATTTTTTCAAATTGTATTAAAATTATCATGTATAATTTATTTTTGTACCGTAAATATATCCCATTATATTTGGAACTAAATTTCAGAGTTAAATTTTCCACGTCATGTTTTTCTTTGAAAGCAGACGGGTGTTAGAGACGCAATTTCCATACATGGAGTTAACATTTATTTCTCTGGAGACTGTTTATTTTCTTTTTATTGTATCTCTTTGTCCTTTCTTTTTCTCTTTTTTTCCTTTTTTCTCTTCTTTCTTTCTTTTCATTTTTTGTTTTCTCTCTTTTTTTTCTCTTCTTTCCATTAATCAATCGTCTACTTATTTATCCTTGCTTTTTTCTATTATTTTAGGTTCTTTTGAAATGAGCCAGAAATGTTTAGTAAATAACCATTATAAATGTCTATTCTAAATATGGACATGTGAAAAAAAAATTTTAGGGGGTTTTTGAGGACCAACTGTTGTACCGTTTGGGTCTGAAGAGCCGCAATATGCGGTGAAATATGTATTACCCATTGTAATATTCCATAATCTTTTCTAAATTATATTACTCTGTTAAATTAAATAAATGAATTTAACGTTGAGTTATTTTCAGTTCGTCTCTATCGGAATTTACCTGGATAGTATACCAAGCGTGCTACGTTATATATATATATATATATATATATATATATATATAATTCTCTGACATCCGTTACTCTATCCGTCAAACCATATAAATTCGCCATACATTGACCGATCGAAACCAATTTTCAGGGTGAAGTGCAAACAGGCAAGAGGCTATAAAGTAGAATCAATTTTACTAGAATCTATAATTTGGTCCTGCAATTTTGAGGAACAAAACTTGAAATTTTCATAATTTAGCACACAAAATAATCCCATTATTTCAGAACCAAGTTCATAACTAAAATAAAACTTATTTATTAAAAATGCAGTATTGTTTTTGCAATGTGTTTTCTTTATTTTTTTTAAAATCCAATATCCAGTTTGCGAGAACCATAAACATATGACATGGCAAACGCTTCAAAAATTTGGAATTTAGCTTCAGAAAAAAATATTTGCGTATAGCCGGTTGTATGTTGCATGCGCAAGAATAAGAAATCTTAATAATTTATTCTTTGTTGTTAAAAAGAAAAAATAGAAATTTTCTTGGAAATTATTGTTTATCTTGAAGTTCTAAAAAATTAAATTAAATTCAATAAACTATTTAACCGCGAAGTAGGCTTTTTGCCAAAATAGTTTTCAAACAAATTAGGATATTCAAATTTAATCGATTAGTATACGGAATTGAATAAAACGTTGTTTGTAGATCTTGAATAAAATGTTAACTTCAACAATACTAAATACTGCGAAGATTTCAATAAGCGTCAGCTTGTGCAAAAAGAAAAGCTAGCCAACTTATAATTCTGTTTGTTCTTTAGTTCCTTGGTTAGTTAGCTTCTTGCTTAGTTAGCTAGCTAGTTAGTCAGTTAGTTAGCGCGTACGTTACGCCCTGTCATTACCTCAGACAAGCAATAGGCCATTCTTCTTTGATTGCGAGGTAATACGTAAGAAAATGTATATCAAAGGCACTGTTTGGTTTTAAGGAAAGAATAAGAAAAAGAAAGAATGAAAGGAAGTAAGGAAAGAAAAGGGAAGGCAGAATAGCTTATAAAACTCATGCATATAACATCGGCTTCAGTAAAATGGAGAAACTTGTCAATTGTGACTTTATTTTTCGTTTGTTTTATCGAATTGCAGTTCAATTCGTAGCATTCACTTCCGCGCAAATACCTTTAGGAAAGGTATTAATCTGCCTCTTCTTCCTTCAGTAATGGCTTAGATAGTCTTTGCCAACCCACATAGCCATGTGTGGCTAGTACGGCACATCTCCTGAAATGACGGACACGAAATCTGATAGAGGTTTCTGGAGAGTGAAAAAGAAACCCTAATCCCAGTCATTTCTTACTTCTTTAGAAAATGATACGCATTCCTGTTCATGATTTTTATTTTGTTAAAGTTGTTACAGTCAATGATACAATTAATGACTTTCCATGGATATTTAATAGTTGTTAAACTCGAAAGAAGTTTCTTTAATCATCATCTTAAGAATTAAAATCTTAAGAAAATAAGCGATAATACGTATGCCAATATAAAAATGTACTTTGAAGTAAACAACCAAAGTCTACAGTCCCAAAACAGACTGTCACCGTTGGGTGTTGACTTCAATGTTCATTTCTTTTTTGTACCGTTTCTCTTCAGGAAGTAGGCAATCATGGTTCGCTGCATCTTCCTATCCTTGTAGCTCTCCTTATTTCTCCGAAACCCTGTTCTGACGTTCATTAGTGGGAACCCATCAAGTATTCCCCTGACTCTTTTTTCATCCATCAGCTCTGAGAGTATTATATTTTCCAAACCATCCTTCCTCATGAGATGTCTCAGAAACTTTAACTGTCTTTTCCTGATTTTAAGTATATGTTTCTTTTTCGTTTCCATTCTCTCCGAAACCTCGTCGTAAAATTTCCAGATATTTTTAGTTTCAATTAATAAAAAAAGTTGGATATTTTTACATTTAACTGCGCTTAATGAGATTCCTTTTAAGAATAAAAACGGACGAATGTTAGATATGTATATGCACAAGATGGATTCTGACGAGAAAAACTTCTTACCCTAAATAGCCTTGGGCGTGACGAAAAACTGTATCCAAAAATAAAAATGTGAAAATTGTGTTCTTAAAAGTAAAAAAAAGAAACAAGCGTTCAAAAATGAGCCTACTTCTTTTATTATCATTTTCTTCTTTAACTTTCTCCTCTTCTTCTATGTCCAGTGTTTCTTCAGGACCTAGGCGATCATGACCCTCCACATTTCCTTATCTCTTGTAGCTTTTAACAGTCCTTCTCCTGTTATCCCACTCAAACCCTGCTCCGCCATTTGTCTGCTTAAGTCCATCAAGTATGTCACGCATTGCTTTCCCCTGTCTCACCTTCCCTCTATCCGTCCTGTGAGTATCAGATTCTCCAAGCAATCTTTCCTCTTTAAGTGTCCAAGAAGCTTCAGCTGTCTTTACCTAATGTTAAGTAAGAGTTTCCTTTTTGTGTCCATCCTATCCAACAGGTCGAACACACACTATATTTAGAACATTACAATCTACCACAAAGTGTACATATTTTGTCGACATTGAAATATAATAAATATATATATTTATTATAAATTATAATTTATATTATTTATTTATTTATTCATAGCTCTATTTTTATACTGAGCACTGTTTTAAATTAATATTTTTAACGTTGTTAATATTTTCTTCGTTTCTTATTCAATTGGATATATATATATATATATATATATATATATATAGCAGGATAAATAAATAAAAAAACATCCCTTTATATATATTTTATATATATATATATATATATATATAAAGGGGTGTTTTTTTTTATTTATTTATCCTGCTATAGATTCGTTACTTGGTCAGTGTTGAATTTTGTCATGAAGTTTATTTTACACTTTAAATCATTGTAAGATTTGAAAAAATGAAAACTATTTTAAAATGTCAAATACGTGCAAATATGCACGTGTAGATCTACAGATTTTCTGACTAGAGGGGTTAAGAGGTGTCAGCGCCCGACATAGTATGGATTGCATCGAAAGCTGCATGTGTCAGTGAGAACAGCTTTATTAGTGATGTCAGTTGTCACAGAGAGCAGTTGAGTTTTTGAGAGATGACTTTAGCAGTTTCGAATAGCATTTGGTTCGTCATCTCTGCGTGTGCTAACCACCAACTGAACACCGAGTCTACCACACATGTCACTGAAGGAAAGAGAATAATAATAATAAAATTGTCATATATTTATATGTCCGTGTCGACGATTTTTATCAGTAAAGAGCAGAAGATCTTCAATTTTGGATCCGACCTATTCTTCATCGAATTGATACACAACAATCCGACAGATATTTATTAATTAACATTATTTTAGTGGATACTCGTATTTGATTAGACTTAGCTAAGTGATACTTAATTTTGACATAAATCAAAGGAAAGTGAATCTATATTGTTTTATTATTATTTTGTAATTAATATTATTGTTGCTGTTGTAGTTTTTAAGAAAATCTGTGTTAACACTTTTATTTCATTTTTGTGTTATCGCTTCAATACTCAAGCTTGAGAAAGAGAGATACGAAAGGAATCCCCTAAAACAAATTCAGGGTGTATGTTTATGTTTGAGTTAGTCCATTAATGCACCTTCGGGAACTTTTCAGTTTAGTGACTTTTTTTCTAAACTGGCAAAAGCCACCTAGGGCAGCACCCAGACTGCAATACAACACGCTTCTGAATGACCTTGACCAGCTGAGACAATACACTGACACTGTGAGAAACAAACAGAAAGAACAAATGGGAAATAGAAATTCAGAATGGGATGTACTTAAAGAAGCGAAAATGACATCAGCAAACTACATTCTCCCAGAAAAAATCAGATGCACAGGAAAAAACGGTAGGATTGCTGAAGAGATATTTGACATGATGCAAAGGAGACAGAAAATTTTGCCAAGACATGGAACGGAATACAAAAAACTCAAAAGGGAAATAACTAATTGGAGTAGATAGATCTATCTATCGCCCGGTTCACACTCCACCCATGTCTATTGAACAGGTTAAGAGGCTCATCCCTTGTTCCCTGTTTAGGATTTGGTTTCCGGTTTTCTTTTTTCCAATCTTTTCACTATTACGTAGCCCCCTGCACATCAGTGGTGTTACCGCCTTGCTCCAGGTGATACGATTTTAAAAAAAGTGCAGACAGGCTAAAGAGGAATGGCTCAACAACAAACGTGCCGAAGTGGAGAGATTGATAAAGAATAATAAAGGAGAAATGCATAAAGAAACATTGCAACTGACAGGACAAAGAACATGCTCCTCAACGGGGTTTATAAAATCCAAGGATAGAACGATCATATTAGAGAAAGAGGAAATGCTCCAGCGAGAAGAAGAATATATAAAAATGAAGTGAAAGGATGGGATAACAAAAAAGATAATTATGAAATGGGATGTACTTAAAGAAGCTAGTCTATTAATGCACCTTCGGGAACTTTTCAGTTTAGTGACTTTTTCTCTAAACTGGCAAACGCCAGCTAGAGCAGCACCCAGACTGCAATACAACACGCTTCTGAATGACCTTGACCAGCTGAGACAATACACTGACACTGTGAAAACAAACAGAAAGAACAAATGGGAAATAGAAATTCAGAATGGGATGTACTTAAAGAAGCGTAAATGACATCAGCAAATTACATTCTCCCAGAAAAAATCAGATGCACAGGAAAAAACGGTAGGATTGCTGAAGAGATATTTGACATGATGCAAAGGAGACAGAAAATTTTGCCAAGACATGGAACAGAATACAAAATAAGTATGAACGATGTGCAAAACGTAGTGTGGTTGCGGTTCGATTTCGTAAATATGTCCAGAATTGCTGTGTTGTTTTATGCACTTACAATGCAACCCTTAAAGGAATCTTAAGAATCCGAAACCTTCATAGCATTACTCGAGGCGAAAAGTACAGAAACAGGAGCTACCTAACCAATAGGTTAGGTCGTTAATACAAATACTAAAACAATACTAATCCAACAAAAGTCGAAACAAAAAACGCAAAGAAAAAGCCATCTTCTTCATGATTCCTTCTTCTGAAAATTAGTTTTGCCTGCGAATCGCTATCTCCTAAGAGATTTGTCGAAATTGTGTAATGTGACACTACGCACATCGAGTAACCGCATTCACATAATAAGTCGATTACAGAATCCATTTTGCCATCGAAAGCTGATGATAAAGAAATCAAATAAACTATTGGCTACCCATCACCATTGTCCCTATTTACTAAGCCCATCTTACTTTATAATAACGAAAATAATGAGCAACTCGCCTAGTGAGAACCAAACTTACAAAATGAGCAATGGCATGTTAGATTATTTTTAGAGCGTTGCTCTAGTGTAAGGATTATAATTGGCTATTTTAGCGTACTGTGTTGGTATCGCGTAGTTGTAGTTGGTAAAGAGTAATTGATGTGCTTAGTTCAAATTCTGATGGAATCTTTTTCACTAACTACGCAAGAATGTTGTTGGCAAAGTCATGAACCCATCTTTCCCAGCTATATGTCAAATAATATAGAAGAAACGGATCTTTTCCATCCAGTGTTAACCAGTGTAAACGAAGTAAAAATGCACTTACATAAGGAAGACTGGTCATTGTAGTTTTCATAGGTCAGCCAATCTCACACAAGCACAATTCTGAATTCAAAAACATCTTAAAGAAGCAAGGGTTTTATATTTTGCCTTAGACACAGCCGACGATTTTACAGTTACAGTACATATGATGTTATCTAAGAATCAAATGATCAAAGCTATGTTTCTTAACACTCCGAAATCTTCGAGGCACCAAGGGCAGAAACAGGAGCTACCAAACCAACAAACAATACTAATTCAACCAATGTAACTTTCGATATAAACATTGTTTTCCATTATTTTTTTAACTTTTGAAAATTTGAATTTAAAATGCTAACACAGTTAACAAAATGACGTAGTTATACCCTTTCTGCAACCTTTACATAAAATACAAAAATTTAAATATCTCGGAAGTCATTTAACGAGGGATAGAAAATGAGATGTCTAAAGATGCATTTAAAAATCCATCAAACAATTTAGAAACAGGAAAAGAATATAAAGTAGAGATTACTGGAAACAAACACAGTTGAAGAGAAGGCATTATGGAACAGAAAGGTAGTTCTAGAGAAGGATATTGGGAATTCTATGGACTGGACATGTAAGTAACGAGGAAGTTTTAAGAGAAATGGAAACAAACATTATATTTATATTAAAATGAGAAAGAGACAATTGAATTGCATTAGGTATATAATGAGGAAAGGGAGTTTGTTAGATTTGAAAATCACAGGACATATTGAAGGCAATGGCGTCAGAGAAAAGCAGTGAATTGAGAGAAACGTGGCTTTCTTAAAAGAACTAAAACAAGTAATGCGATATTTATATCAATGAAATGAAACCATGAAGTGACATACGTTTGTATTGATCTTATGATCGCTGAAGCCATTAAATTCACAATAATATAGAGTGCTGATTTCTTTGGCCACATTGTTCATAATTCTGGCACACACACACACACACACACACACACACATATATATATATATATATATATATATATATATATGAAATGAATTGTTTGAACATTATTTTTTATCGATACTCGTATTTAAGTAGATATTCTGTTTTTAATGAAAAAATATTATATATTTATATCTACCGGCCTGATTATTTACGATAAATTTTAATTACGAAAATATGTGCCATTCGGCAGGATTCTAACCTGCGACCCCTATCTATATAGCGGAAGCTACCATTTGATCGGGTAATGTCTTAGACCTCTCGACCACGAATAGCCTCTAGTCTAAACGAGGTTTTTATCAAGCCTATATAACACAATTTTCGACCCATCGTAAACAACCATATCTTCTCTGAAATGTATCGTAATGTCAACAAATGTAAACATGTTACGGAAATCAACGAATTTTAACGAAACTTGGTTATAAGCAACCGACAATTTCAAATGAATTGTTTGAACATTATTTTTTATCGATACTCGTATTTTCTTTATGGTGATAGCAGCTTCTTTAATTCACACATAACACCCGAACAGTCACGTAACACGTCTTCTGGGTAGAATCAGTGGATTCAAACACTTACTATAGTGAATAGCTTCGACACATCAACAAGTCCCGCACATCAGGCAATGATAGTCTCTGAACTGACTTGATTTCGTCGTTCATCCGAATGATAGCTTTTTGAACACTCTTCTGTTGCCAAACTCTTCAGCAACAAGGACAAAAATGCTAGACTGTTAATATAATGGTTTCCCGTTGAATTTTCAGTACTGTAGAATTTACAGATTTCTTTCTCTTCGAAGAGTTGACACTCTAATTATATCCATTATATCCTTTTATTTAATCTATAGATGAGTTGATAATAATTTTAATAAATATGTTATATTTTACTTCTAAAATGGGTAAATTAAATTTGAAAAACGTATTTTGTATGTTTTGTCAGTTATAGATGTCGAGGAACTATAAGTACTTCCTGATTATTCTTTAAATTTGGTGTATGGTAATGGTAATGAATATGTTAGTTGTTTCCCAATAAAGAAACATTTGGCATTCATTGAACGAGCATACATTGCCGCTTTCGTTTGAAATTTATAAAATCTTTCTCTGAAATTTTTGTCCAAAACCTTTTCTCTTAAAATGTTCGTTTTCTCTTAAAGTTTCTCTTAAACACTTTGCATTGATAAAGTCGATCACAGGAAGAAAACTCTTTGGCTTATCGACTTCTCTATCTCTCTCTGGCTCTCTCTGTCTGTCTGTCTGTCTGTCTCTCTCTCTCTGTATATATATATATATATATATATATATAACTTTCTCTCTCTGTATTCACACACACACATACACACACACACACACACACACACACACACACACACACACACACACACACACATATAGTCATCCGCAGACAGATCTGTTTCGGTGTATCACAGCTCATCAGTACGGTTAGACAGCCGATTGCCATTCATCCAGGATTTAAACCCGACCGAACTGGCTTCAGTCAGCGATTCTACCTCTGAACTACGGGCGCTCAGTAGAAGGAGGCAGACCTTAAAATGCGTTTTGTCAAAGCAAAGTGTTTTCTTTCTGAAAATAATTTTATCAAGGATAAGAATTGAACTCTTAAAGAGAAATTTGACATTCACTGAGCGAGCAGACAGTACCGCTTTTGGTTGAAATTCATAAAATCTTTCTATTAAATTTCTATGCAACATCTTTTCCCTTAAAATGTCCAAAAATTTTCTCTTAAAAATTTTTCAGAAAAATAAGTTTTTTCAAGTACAGAAGTTGTTATCGTTCTTTAGCGTGCTGACAGGTGTTTTCTTCTTAACATTTTATTTGAAGTAGTGAGAAGTAGGGGATGTGCATTGTGGCGCAGTGGATATCAGCTCGGAACGAGAAATCGGAGAGCCTAGTTCGGATTCCAGTTGAATTCCTTGCATTCACTTACGCGCAAATACCCTTGGGAAAGGTATTAATCCGTTTATTCCTTCCAGTTATGGGTTAAGTAACAGGACAGATTGGGTTCTATAGCCTTGGTCGGCAACCAGTCTACCGCAGAAAGCAATGGCAACCTACTGCGGGATAATCTTCTGCCCAGTCAGTCATGTCTGTTTCGAGACATGATCGCCCAAGCGTGTAGCACGTATGGCACTAAACTGACTGACTGACTGCCAATATCTTCATTATGTCATTATTTTCTCTTTGCGTCACATTTGCTAACCATTTTTGCAACTGTCGGTAGTTTTCGAGAGATATGTTTCATGTTATTTATTAGTTCTTTGTGACTGTGCATCGCCAGTCCACATAGTTCAAAAGAAAATATGGTCTTTAAAAAGACGCTTAAGCTTCACTTTACATTATTGATCTTAGAAAGCGTTTGAACACACCTGGCTTAAGATATTTCCGATCATGTCTGGAGCCATGCATAACATCTCGATCAGATGTGATTATTTAAGAACGAGCCTCAAGTTTCTAGGTTTAAAGAGCAGGTTTTATGGACACATTAGAATTGGACAAGAGTTGTTTGCAGAGATTAAATCAAGTTTAATTTAGTTGGTTCTAAAGATTACTAGTATGTCAGACAGTATAAAAGAGATTGCTAACCAACTATAAGTAAAAATAAATTCAGTTGGACAATATCATCGAAAATGAGTTCAAAAGTAGCGGAAATGTGGTTCTACAGAAAAATGCTGCGGATATAGTGTACTGAGCATGCAAGCAACGATGAGGTGTTGGAAAAAATAGCAAAGAAAAGGAAATTAATAGTGAGCATCAGGAAGAGACAACTGAAGTTCCTGGGACATGCAATAAGAAAGGAGAGCTTGGAGAACCTGATACTGACAGGCTAGATCGAAAGGAAAAGAGACAGAGGAAGGCAGGGGATAACATATTTGCAGGGCCTGATCAGGTGGATGACGGATCGGGGGTTGTGAGGTGTAACAGGAGAAAATATACTAAGAGACGCCAGGGATAGAGAGACGGGGATAACCATGATCGCCTACGTTTTGAAGAGACATGGCACAGAGAAGAAGAAGAAGAAGAAGAAGAAGAAGAAGAAGAAGAAGAAGAAGAATCTTTTAAGGTGAGATATCTTCTCTGACACTGATATATCTTTTCCAGCGCTGATATATATTGTGGCGCAGGAATATATTTATTCCCTGGCACTGATATAGCTTCTCTGGGGATGATACATTTTTAATTGCGCTGACATAGCTTCACTGACGCTGTTATATCGCTTCTCTGGCGCTGATACATCTTCACTGGCGCTGATATCAGCGCATGCTTTTGATTACCTTGTAGAGTCAATGCTGCAGTGTATAAGAATATTAATGTATAAAGCCAAATAGTAAACCTATCTTAGTCGACGATAAAGTCCACCAGAGGACGAAACGAGAAAAATGTAAAGATTTTATTTTGTAACAAATATTTATGAATAATATATGAATGTTGTTATTTTTTACAAAATGCTAAAATTAAAAAGATTAAGAAAAGCTTATATATATTCAACGAGCTGAAAAGTTTAGGCAAATTATGAATGATTCTCAGTGGAAGTCTAGTAATAAAGATGAACTGTGATACAGCGAAACAGGCTTGTATGTGGACTAATAATATATATATATATATATATATATATATATATATATATATATGATGGATGCTTTTATTGTAAACGATAAATATTGCTCAGGAGTGAATGGCGACTTTCGTTTTACCCTTATGCTCGTGATTTCTGACCTGGATGCACTTGTTATAAACTATTACTCATCCATCTACAGGTCAACTTGCACTAAGATTTGTTTGAAGTGGTCAGGTGCTTGTGATGATCGCATGATGATATACTATCGCAGAGTTTGACGTCCTTGGGGCCATAAATACATTGGTAGTGCATGGCGAACCCCACAGTATTCAAAAAGGGGTTCTTGATGTTATTTGATGTAAGATTTTGCCGTCAATGGTACGAGGGCTGGTGGATTTGGAGCGTTTATATATATATATATATATATATATATATATATATATATACGTATATGTGTGTGTATGTGTGTGTGTGTGCTATAGACCACAAAAAATGATGCATTTCATAATATTTTTAGTATTTATTGTCATAATTGTAAATGGAAATAGAATTGTTCTTTTGCTAATACTTCACAATAACATGTGTATCAAATGAATTTATAAATATTTTATACTTACCTATATTGCAGTTTCATCAAAATAGCCTCCTTTTGCCTTCACAACGGCTGTACACACTCTGGGCATTCCTTCCGCAAGTTTTTTTAAAATAATCCTCCGACAACTAACTCCAGGTATTATGTTAGACACCTAACTAAATCCCGAACATTACTAGGCTCTTTCTTCTTACTTTTCCTGTCCAACTCATCCCATGCAAGTTCAATTGGTGATAGGGTGACTGAGGTTGCTCACACATAACTTTTAACATTCCAACAGTTTCCTTTCATTTTAAATATTTTTGGCACAAGTATGTTTGGGTTGTTATCTTGCTGGAGGATAACATTTTTCCACAATACTCAATCCAGATGGAAGTGCATATCTCTGTAAGATTGAATGGTACTGTTCTTTCCTCAGAGTCCCCATTATTTCAACCAAGTTACCTGAAATCGTGTCCTCAAACAGCCCCAAACCATGCAGGATCCACCACGATGTTTCATCGATGACTGTACACACACACACACCTTTCACTCGCTCCCCAACCCTCCTCCGCACGTACACCCTCCTTTTACTCCCAAACAGTTCGAACTTCGACTCATCAGTCCACAACACTTTTGACCACTGTTCTGGTGTCTAGATTTTGTGCGCTCTTCCTCGTGCTAGTCTCTTCTTATTATTGTCTGGCCAAAGCAACGACTTACTGGCTGCCACTCGCCCACAGAAACCTACCTCTTGAAGCCTTCACTTCACTGTATTTACAGAGATTGGATCAACCCTGTCGGTATTCACTTCTACTTGTATTTGCGGGACACTTTTCCTCCTGTCTCTTACAGTCTTCAATACTATTCTGCGGACATTTCTTACAGATGTGTTCCGTTTTCTTCCTGTTCTTTTTCGATTGGCATGGCTTCCAGTTTTGTCTCTCCTATGCAGTGCATACTAAACTGCACACATGGACACATTCAGTCTCTTAGCTATCCACCTTTGGGATTAAAGATTTGAATATGAGCTCTTATCTCTACAGATAACTCTTGAGGCATGTCTAAATTGGAATACAAAAAACGAAAAACTACAATGTGGAACCACCTGGCAAGTGCACCCACTAGTTTGACAACATACAGAAGAATGAAACAAATTTAGGGAGCTTTGCTTTTTTGCCTTGTAAAATTTTACAAATTAATAATAACAAAATAACCATTCTATTTTCATTTAGAATTATCCACTTGGCAATAAATACTAAAAATAGTATGAAATAAATCATTTTTTTTTAAACTGGGGTGGTCTAATTATGGCCGATAGTAGATATACAAGGTGTGAAGGCTAATGCTTTATGTAATTTTTTATGTGATCCTATGATTTCTTTTTTTAATTTAAAACACACGCGCGCGCGCATGCACACACACACACACACACACACACACACACACACACACACACACACACACACACACACAGAGAGAGATATCTATCTACCAAACCCTATCCGGGACATACTTGTCAACAACACAAATATAGTGGCATCATCTACATGCAAAAAAGACTAAAAATAATGGAGGCCATATTTTTAAAAAATCAACACTTAATAACAATTAACTACGAACACGGTAACAACATGCTTACCATGTTCGGTACGTAACGCATTCTAGATCACACCTGACACCACATATTTTACGCATAGCATGCTCTAAATGAATGATGTCTACATTACACCTTCGCTTGTCTCTAAGATAATCTTAAAACTTGACCCTCACAAAGCAAGCGGTGGTGACGGAATCCCAACCATAGTCTTAAAGAAAGGTGCCTCTGAACTCTCCTCTGTCCTTTCTAAGCTCTACAACCTCTGCCTATCTGCTTCCTGCTTTCCTGCCTGTTGGAAATCTTCCTCTGTAGTTCCTATATTTAAAAATACTGGACAACCCTCTGACCCTACAAATTACCGCCCTATCAGCCTCCTTCCGATCTTTGGCAAAGTGTTCGAAGTGTATCAACGCCGAGGTGGTTCAGCATCTCACAGCACACAGGCTCCTCTCGGACAAGAAATATGGTTTCCGCTTCACCAGGTCTACTGCTGATATGCTAACGACCATCACCGAGTACATATACCAGGCACTCGATAGGAATGGCGAAGCCCGAACCGATACATTGGATATATCTAAGGCGTTCGACAGAGTTTGGCATGCTGGCCTTCTATGTAAACTGCGGAGCTATGGTATAACTGGACATTTGTTTCAACTAATCCAGTCATTCCTCTCTAACCGCACAATGAAGGTGGTATTAAACGGACATGCCTCTACCATACAAACGCAGGTGTCCCCCAAGGCTCCATCTTAGGTCCTACACTATTCCTGATATACATTAATGATCTCCATGATTCCATAAGAGCCCAAATAGGTTTGTACGCCGATGACACCACAGTTTACTCTCGCCTCCTACAAAAAACTGGTGTAGGCGTCAAAGCTAACCTCGCAGCCGAGATTGAAAAAGACCTCCAATCCATATCGGACTGGGGTAAGAAATGGCTAGTAAATTTTAATGCTTCTAAAACGAAGCTACTCTCAATTAACCATCATCGACAATCTTACCTACCTCCCATTAGCATGGACCAGGCTTGCCACCCAGAGAGTAAAACGCTACGCCTACTTGGTCTCACACTTTCAGCGGGCCTCAAATGGAATGACTATATCGAATCCATTGCTAAATCCGCTGCTATGAAAGTCGGTTCTCTGTGTAGGGGCCGGAAGTTTTTTCCGTCTAAATCTATCCTGCACGTTTATAAATCTACCATCCGCCCGTGCATTGAATACTGCTACCATATCTGGTCGGGTGCCCCTGCTATTCTCCTCGGGCTTCTCGATAAGGTTCAGAGGAGAGTCTGTAATGTGATAGATACCGACTTGGCAGACCGCCTGCAGTCTCTCTCCCACCAGCCCTACGTGGCTTCCCTGTGTCTCTTCTATAAATACTTTCACGGCTTCTGCTCCGATGAACTTAGTTCACTAGTGCCCCCTAAATACGAATTTGAACGAGATACTAGATTAGCAACTAGATCCCACCTGTTTACAGTGAAACCGATAAAATGCAGCCGCAACTTCTACTCCAACAGTTTCTTTCCTCGCACTTCCCGACTGTGGAATTCTCTTCCAAACGATTGCTTCCCCGACGGCTACAATCTCCAGGAGTTTAAATGTAAGGTCAATAGACACCTCCTAACACACTAACCTGCTCCCATTCTATCAAACACTCTTCCCATCTGCCCAACCCTCATCCTCGCTATCCTTACTCATCTGTCACATTCCTCCTGACATTCCCTATGTCTAACCACTCCTTCTCTTTACCTTCCCCTATGTAGCCCCATGCGCAACAGTGGCATGGAATGCCTTGCTTGGGGTGAGATGATTAAAAAAATATATATATATTCTGTTACACGTAAAAATACATTAATACTGGAAAACAGATAAAAGTATAACTGAAAACGCTTGGACAAACAAAACTTTGGAATTTTTTTGTCTTAATCGTATCACCCTATGCAAGATGGTAACGCCACTGATGTGCAGGGGGCTAAGTGTAAAAATATCAGATAGGAGGAGAGTAAAGAGAATTACGAACCAGTTAGAAAGAAGCAAGAGATGGATGAGAATTCAGGTGTGATGACAGTTAATTGTGGGATCATCTGCGTAGATACCTACTTGGCACTTGATCACGTCTGAGAGATCATTTATGAAAATCAGGAAGAGCGTCGGGCCTAGGATAGGGCCTTGAGGGCACCAGCGTTTGTACAGTAGGATATGGAGGCATGCCCATTCAAGATGACATTCATTATGCGGTTAAATAAAGATTTAATCAGGTCAAGCAAGCTTCCAGTGATACCATGACCCCGTAGCTTGCGTAGAAGGGCCAGAGTGCCAAACCCTGTCAAAAGCCTTGGAGATGTCCAGGGCAATAGCACGGGCCTTGCCGGACTTATCAGAGGCCTGGTACATGTGATGGCCGTTAGTATGTCGGCCGTGAAGCAGAGGCCGTACTGCCTGTCTGAGAATAGTTTATAAGCAGTAACATGAGCTATTTCAGCATTATTAATGGCTTCGAACACTTTCCCGAAAACTGGTAGAAGGCTGATATTTTTTCATATAATTTATGTCCTCAAAAGAAAAAAATCGTAAGAGCACATGAAAAATTACATAAAAGACTTCCATCACACCTTGTCAAACATTATTAAAGAAAACTGCATAAGAAAGAGATCGCTGTCTAAAGATACATATATATCTATATACTGAAAGAAATAAAAAAAAAATAATGAAATTTTCTTTGTCGGTCGTTTTAGACGAAACATGTTTCAATGAAAGTTTGTTTCTCAAATATACACAAATTAAACTACACGACCCGGCAGCCAGTAAAGAACACAACACTATCAAATTCCCAAGAAAACTCATGGGACAGCAACTTGAAGTACCCAAAGAGAAGATTCGCAATGTTAAGACCAAAATTCAAAGGCATAAGTATATTCTAGAAAATATAATGAGTACGACAGGATTATTAATTAACGAACGTCATCTCAACCGCCACAATAGCACGATAGAATTAAATCAAAAACACAATATTACTAAAAAATCAAACTTTGCAATTTATATAAATGAAACATTCTATTACCTAATGGCAGTTGTAACATTATAAACTTGCCCGACAAAAAACTCCCTGATGATCAAATAGAATTCTTGAATATCGGCCAGAATTGACAACTCCAGCCTCGATAAGACCCAATTCAAAAGAAAACTGAAATTGAAATTTTTTTCCTTAATCATATCACCCCGAGCAAGGCGGTAACGCCACTGATGTGCAGGGGGCTACATAGGAGTGAAAAGATTGGAAAAGAGAAAGCCGGAATCCACATCCTAAACATGGAACAAGGGATGAGCCTTTACACCTGTTCAATAGACGTGAGTGGAGTGTGAACCAGGCGATAGTTTAGTCTATCTACTCCAATTAAAAAAAAAAGTCAGAAGATAGGAAAAGAGAAAAAAACCGGAAACCGCATCCTAAACAGGAAACAAGGGATGAGCCTCCTAACCTGTTCAATAGACGTGGATGGAGTGTGAACCTGGCGATAGTTTAGTCTTTCTACTCCAATTGTTTAGTCTATCTACTCCAATGTATCCAACAGTTTAAAACAGAAAATTTAATTACAGAACACCCAAATCTGAGAGGTCTTCTAAAAGCTAAAGGTTTAAAAGCCGTTCTCCACACAGCAAACACAATAAAATGCTTCAAAAGATTTAAATTAGCTGCAAACGTTTAGCGGAAAATACCAATATAATCACAGATGACACAACAAAATTTTCTAAATTAAAAAAAAAATCACACATATTCATTTAAAAAAAGTACGTAAATACATTAATCACAGGGAACAACAATAGGAAAAGAGAAAAAAACCGGAAACCGCATCCTAAACAGGAAACAAGGGATGAGCCTCCTAACCTGTTCAATAGACGTGGATGGAGTGTGAACCTGGCGATAGTTTAGTCTTTCTACTCCAATTGTTTAGTCTATCTACTCCAATGTATCCAACAGTTTAAAACAGAAAATTTAATTACAGAACACCCAAATCTGAGAGGTCTTCTAAAAGCTAAAGGTTTAAAAGCCGTTCTCCACACAGCAAACACAATAAAATGCTTCAAAAGATTTAAATTAGCTGCAAACGTTTAGCGGAAAATACCAATATAATCACAGATGACACAACAAAATTTTCTAAATTAAAAAAAAAATCACACATATTCATTTAAAAAAAGTACGTAAATACATTAATCACAGGGAACAACAATAGGAAAAGAGAAAAAAACCGGAAACCGCATCCTAAACAGGAAACAAGGGATGAGCCTCCTAACCTGTTCAATAGACGTGGATGGAGTGTGAACCTGGCGATAGTTTAGTCTTTCTACTCCAATTGTTTAGTCTATCTACTCCAATGTATCCAACAGTTTAAAACAGAAAATTTAATTACAGAACACCCAAATCTGAGAGGTCTTCTAAAAGCTAAAGGTTTAAAAGCCGTTCTCCACACAGCAAACACAATAAAATGCTTCAAAAGATTTAAATTAGCTGCAAACGTTTAGCGGAAAATACCAATATAATCACAGATGACACAACAAAATTTTCTAAATTAAAAAAAAAATCACACATATTCATTTAAAAAAAGTACGTAAATACATTAATCACAGGGAACAACGTGAACGTGAGTAGTTTAAAAATCAAGAAAATTGTCGGTGATTACCAACCGGGATATTTTTATTGTAATGTAAAAACCCATAAACCAGGTTTTCCTTTCAGATCAATCGTCAAAAATACCTACACCGCTATACAAACTATTTAAAACCATAAATCATATAATTTCTCCGTAAACACCTAACAATTACAGCATCGCATTAACTCACGAATTCCTCCATTTATTAAAAGCAACCAATCCCAATGAAAAACCTTCTAGTTTTGCCGGATGTTGAGAATTTTTTACTAACGTCCTAGTTGAAGAAATATTGAATATAATTAGCGACTGCGTTTACAGACACCCATCTATCCCGCCTCCAAAAATCCAACCAGCAATTATTCGGAAAATGCTCAACGCACCACACAATCGCCATTTTCGGACCATAATGGTAACAGCTACATACACACTAACAGTGTCACTATGGAAAACCCATTAAGTCTTACTCTCTCGAAATTTTACATGTCCCATATCGAAAACAATTTGTTTAAAACAATCGACGAACCTGAGATTTATACAAGGTAAATCAACGCCATTTTTGTTTTGAAAAAAATATATGGACGGAATCGTAATTCTAAAATTATATTCTAAAATTAACTCCTCGTTGAAATTTACTTATGAACGCATAGACAATAACAAAATCCCCTTTATTGAAGTTGACATAAAGCTAAAAACCAACGAATTTAAGGTTATCCGTATAAAAAAATTACGAGAAAGAACTCTTGTCTTCTTAACTATAACAGCCAATGCCCAGGAAGATATAAAATAGTAGTAATAACGAACTTCTTGAATAGAGCACATCAAAATTCCTTTTCTCAAATAATATTTTTGAGCGAACATAAAACAAACATTAGTCAACAATAATTTCCCAACTACGTCATTGATAAACAAATAAAATTATTCTCACAAAAAACACATGTCACTAGCATTAAAAAATAACACACAAGAAAACATCAACATATTTTATTGCAGCCAAATGCGCATTAATTCTAAACAGGACGAATTTTCTATACGAAAAATTATTAAACAATATTTCTGTTGTAATTCCTCAAACATATGTAAAATTTATAATATATGACAGAAACTGGAAGTCATCAAACCTAGTTGTTTCTAATAATAATAAATCTATCAAATCTAAACTAGCGATGAATATTATAGTGTATGAATTGCAATGCTCTGTACAAGATTACGCTTCTTGTCATAAATCAATTAATTGCCTATATTGATCGTACTACTACTTCTCTGAGTAGACGACTTACATGCCACCTATAAATTAATAATAGTGCAATAAAAAACATTTATTAACACATCATTTACAAGAACCCTAAAGAAAATTTTGGTTGAAAATACAAAAATACTACTTAAATCACAAAATCAGAGGCGCATCGCTATAAGAGAGGCACTAGATATCAAACAATTTTTCATACCACCAACCTTACATTGTTTAACAGTGGAAATGGAGTTTTGAAAATTTTAAAAAATAACAGACATACGCTCACACGATGCCCAGCAGCACGCATCACGTGACAGCTTTAAAGAACTTTCCGTTTCAAAAAACATTAAAACACAAAAAATTACGTTACAGTCAAACATGAGGACATAACAACACTGGGAAAATAACATCCTTGAAAATGGCCTGTGAAGAGGTTGAAAGCGCTTGGAAAGCCGACAATTATGAATTATTACATTCCTTATCTCCAGCAAAAAAAAAAAATGGAAAAATACTGGAAAAAGAAAATCAAAAATATATAAAATCTTCTTTGTTCGTTTTTAACAAAAATTTTTGCCTATATATATATAACTATAAATTTATCTTTCAACATGTCTCGAAAAACCCACCGATTATAAACGCAGAGGGGGAAAATGGAAACAAAAAAAAAGAAACGAACTAAGCACTTGAACATTAGTCAAAGTACTAGTCGAAAGAAAAAAACCCGAGACAAGGAACCTAACACGTAAAGTTCTCAATACAATAGCAGAGCAATAAATAAGTAAGAAGCTAACCTAGAGCCAACGGACCTACCATGGTTTCACCAAATGGATTGTCAGGGCAAGTTGGCTAATTAGGCAGAATTAAGGTGGTAGTATATAAGACTCTCCGCAACCACGTGACTAATATATATATCAGTAAAAAATACTTAGTGAGCCAGACAGACCCACCTAGGTCTGGCCAGCTTTCCCTGACGATCTTTTGTCCCGATGCGTTTTGTTGCTTCAGGAGCTGCACTACCGTCCATATTTATTAGGCCACCCCAGTCTTTTTTTTTTTAAGAAATAATATATTTCATACTATTTTTAGTATTTACTGCCAAATGAAAATAGAATGCTTCTTTTGTTATTATTACTTTGCAAACTTTTACAAGGCAAGGAAGCAAAGATGGACTCGTTCGAATCACCGTCAATATTTTTTTCATTCTTTCATTGATGAAACTGCAATATAGGTAATTATTAAATATTTATAAATTCATTTGATGCACGTGTTATTGTGCAGTATTAACAAAAGAACCATTCTAGTTTCATTTACAATTATTCACTTGGCAATAAATACTAAAAATAGGATGAAATACAGCTTTTTTTTAAACACTGGGGTGACCTAAAGATTATGGCTGGTAATGTAATTCAAGAAACTGTAAGTTTTATTTAGCAGCCTGTGCGTAGATATACAGACAAATGTAAAATTAAGAAAAAAAGCGTTATGTTTCGCAAAGTTTTGTTTCTGCGTGCTCACACAGATGGATAGATTGCGATACGAATAAAATGAATGAGATAGATAGATAGATAGATAGATAGATAGATAGATAGATAGATAGATATGAAATATATATATAGAGAGAGAGAGAGAGAAAGAGAGAGAGAGAAAGAGAGATCTAGATAGATAAATACAGAATAGATAGATAGATAGATAGATAGATAGATAAGAAATAAATATATATATATATATATATAGAGAGAGAGAGAGAGAAAGAGAGAGAGGGAAAGAGAGATCTAGATAGATAAATACAGAATAGATAGATAGATAGATAGATAGATAGATAGATAGATAAAATCGCTAGTAGATAGATAAATAAACAGAACATAATCACCAAAGTGAATGTGTCAAATAGAAACCTTTCCGAATGCATGCATGTCTAAAGCCCACGCAAACATACGCAGATCGAACAGGTGATTGAACCATTTTTCTCCCTACAAGGCCAAAATGATGAATCAAGACGCTTGCCAACTCTATTACGTATTTATAGCTATTGAGTATGCGGAATTGAAAGTAACAATAGATTTTTGGCTCAAGTCGTGGAGAAGGGAAAGAAACACGAAGAGAGATCATATTATTCTTGAGCAGATTATATAATGTTCTAGATTCAAAGCCAATAAAAATATACCATAAACATTTTCGTCAGATCATTATTTTAAAGCGGTTTCAAGCAAATGATTACACTCGGGCTCAATAAAGTCAACCCTTCATCGGATCTCATAGACAGGCGATACAGAATCGCAAACAAAGACCTTTCATAAACAACAGAAATCAAATCAATTTAAGACTTAAAAAATAAGCAACTAAAATGGATAACACGTGTAACTAGACTATAAAATAATAATATATTAAAGTTGTTAATTTTCCGCACTTCTTCTTTTTCTAGGTGCCCTGCCTTTTTAGGACGTAGTTGATTATGGCTTTCCACGTCTCCCTATCCCTGGTGGCTCTAAGCCACACAACCTGTAACACCACACAACCTTCACCCACCGGGGCTCACACAAACAAAACTATATGTGTGGACCCCTAGTGGGCGAGCGCGTGTGTGTATGTCTGATTACGTCAATGGGTATACGAGTGTGTATGCGTTATGAGAGGCGTCACAACGACAAATTTTCCTCCCACTTCCATAAAAACACCAATATACGCAACCCTTCATATATCCAAATTTTAAAAAATTAAACAGTTTGTCTGTCGATCGCAAAACCCAAGGTCACAAATTCACATCAATTCAAATGAATATCTATATATAAAAAAAAAATTAAAAAAAGATAACTTGTTTGAACATTATTTTTGATCGTTACTCATATTTAAGTAGATATTCTGTTTTTAATTAAACAGTATTATATATTTATATCTACTGGCCTGATTATTTACGATACATTTTTATTAAGAAAATGTGCATTATTCGGTAGGATTCGAACCTGCAACCCCTATCCACATAGGGGAAGCTATCATCTGATCTGGCAACGTCTTAAACCTCTCGACCACGAATGACCTATATAATCCAGCCTCTATAACACAATTTTTGATTCATCGCAACAAATATATATATATATATATAGATATATATATATATATATATATATAGTGAGAGAGAGAGAGAGAGAGACAGACAGACAGACAGACAGACAGACAGGGAGAGAAAGAGCGAGAGAGTGTAATAGGATAAATTCTGATATTTGCCGCTCAATAGGGTTCTGCCAAATTATGTTTTATTTATTTTTTATTTAATTTACTGTGCACTGATTTTTTCCCTGATTGCAGATGCTGAATTGATAAGTCAAGCGTTCCTATTTCTGTCTTTTTCTTAAACCAGCCAATTTATTTTGAAGATGATATTTAAGTCCGAGAACGAAGAGACCTTTTTGTTTATGATTTTGTTATTAATCTTGCGTAGTTTAACACAAGGCCGAAATCAGGGGCACCCAATGAAGATCTAATTCACTACTCTTCAATAATAATGGTTAACTTGATTAGCTCGCTAATGGTTACCAGCGTTAAGGTGCCTGTAATTTTGTTTACTAAATTTAGCTAGTTTGACTCAAGGTTATACTAATGGGGCTCGCTGTGATGATCATTATTACGCTAGTCATTACTAAGGGTCAATATGTCTAACACGTTAAATACTAAACGTGTAAATCTAAAAGGCAGTCATTTAGGGTTTTATTTGTTATGTTTACTGGAGAGGCTCATCCCTTGTTTCCTGCTTAGGATGCGGTTTCCGGTTTTCTCTTTTCCAATCTTTTCACTCCTATGTAGCCCCCTGCACATCAGTGGCGTTATCGCCTTGCTTGGGGTGATATGATTAAAAAAAAAATTTTGATTAAAAGCTCAAAGTGAGTAGCAAACTCAATCCTCAGAAGTTTGAGGAGGCTATGGATGTATATATAGTTTCACTAGGAAGGTGATAAAGCGATTAAGATGCAAGGGGGTTACTGAGAAGTAAAAGAATCTGAGAAAATGTTATTAAATAAAGCGAACAATAAAAAACAGGATTAAAAGAGACAGAAGATGCTTAAGTTTGAGTTGTTTTGAAGATCGCAGTTGGAAAGATAGCGAGATAGCAAGCGAGAGAGACGAGAGAATTTTGAAGATCGCAGTTGGAAAGATAGCGAGATAGCAAGCGAGAGAGACGAGAGAATATGTTAGCGAAGAAGTGAAGGTTACATCTTGCAATTTCAACACGAAGATAAGACCTATCAGACAATCTAGTACTGCACTTTCAATTCGTAACGTCTAAAGTCATAAAAATAGAAATCAACCACAAAAGCACCACACTTGCAGGTTAACTTGTCACTTGTTGAATCTTAGTGCAATTCGGGAAGTTATAAAGATGAAGTTTTGCTGTCGAAATGCACATTTTGTATATAACTACATATGAATACGGATCAAATATGAATTGAGGTGATGGTATAAGGAACAAATGGGAAACGTTTATAGAATGAACATGTTTCGGTTTTATTAAAGATGGAGATATGGGAGAGGAGAGAAAAGAAAATTCTGGTATTTTTATTTTTTGTTGTTTGCTTTTGATTGGTGAGGCATGTATTTATCCTGCTAAGCAGCAGCCATGAATGTATGTGTATCCTAATTCTAGTTTGTCTATACTGGGTACATATGATAATGTGTGTTCTTCTGTGTGTGTATGTGCGTCTAGTAGGCATTTTTATCCAAGTTTGATGGTTGATTTTAGGACGTTTTGTGTGAAGGTGAAAGAATTTAAGTTACATCGATTATACCTTTACGCAAACATATCTTAAATTCTTTAAGTATGGATTATATATGTAAATATATATATATATATATATGTGTGTGTGTGTGTGTGTGTGTGTGTGTGTGTGTGTATTTAGGCAGCAAATTTTCTTTTAAACATGTCAGATTAAATAAATTGCAAACAATATGTTTGCTTATTTTTAATAAAATCCGTTCAGACTCACGGATAATCTTTCGCGTATTACAATCCAAAGATGTCAGAAATTAGCGATAACGTTAACAGATTTTATTTTCATTGATTTCTTAAGGTACCCAAGTACTTCCAACCTCTTTCCCAGGTCATCTTCAGGAATGTGAAGAAATTTGTCAACCGTTGTCTTCGAAGCAGAAAAAAATGTGCAGTAATTTTTAGCAACACAGTTTTCCGGTTACATTTGTTACCATAACTCACTTTCGCAATCTATTTTTAATTTATATATATATATATATATATATATATATATATATATAGATAGATAGATAGATACGCTCTGTTCCTGATATTGTACACTTGAACCCATAAACATCGAATACCTTAAACTGTATTTTATTATATATATATATATATATATATATATATATATAATAAAATACAGTTTAAGGTATTCGATGTTTATGGGTTCAAGTGTACAATATCAGGAACAGAGCGTATCTAGATATAAAAATAGACAGGCGTTTTCATGCTTGTATGCAATCATCAGGCCTAAAAATTGCGTATAAACACAAAACAGACTGTCGCTGGTAGTTGTTTACTTCAATGCCTGCACACGCACGCATGAATGCACTCGTGCACACACACACACACACACATACACACACACACACACACACACACACACATATATATATATATATATATATATATATATATACCATATGTACAGTTTATATATATATATATATATATATATATATAATCTGTACACCTATATCCATGTATGCATCCTTATCTGGAACTGTGGATTAAATACACTGGACTCCTAATGCTATTCCTTTAATTTTTTTTATCTAGAAACAACAGATTCTTGTTCACCGGATGGCAGACATTGAAACCTTTTCTACGTGCTGATTATACCAGAAGATCATACGTTTTTCCTGAAAATATAATACGGCCGTGCCGCCATTAATGTAAACACCATTCTCTTTCTTCTTAGATAAATCTAATCCCATTCGTTTTAATCTATAAAATGCTTGTTGTAGAAAAAAGTTTCTGTATTTAATAATTTACATTACGGACTTTAGCATCATGAAAGTTTTGGAACACTTAGAGATAATAATATGTGTTTAATCATTTCACCCTGCCTTAGCCAAGGTAATAACGCCACTGAGACTGAATGTTACAGAGTATGAGAAAACAAATAGTTAAGGCGTAAGAGTAATAAAAGTACAAAAATTAAAAAGACAGACGACAATGCATTGCATTTAAATTTTTTAGGATCAAACTTCGCTACAAGCGAGGAGCCAAAAGAGAAAAGTGTAACAGAAGAAACTCTTAACACAGAACTTACGGTTACAATTAGTCATTTTAACAGTAAATGAGACCTTGCTACTAGTCTTCTTCTTTTATGTGCCCTGTCTTTTCAGGACGTAGGCGATCATGGTTTTCTACATCTACCTATCCCTGGTGGATCTAAACACGCTTTCTCCTGTTACATCACGCAACCCACGTTCCGTCATCCACCTGATCTCTTTTTCCCTCTATTTTGCCTGATAGTATCAGGTTCTTTAAGCCCTCCTTCCTCATTTGAATGTCTCAGGAATTTTAGCTGTCGCTTCCTGATGCTCAGTAATAATTTTCTTTTCGTTTCATCCTTTCCAAAATCTCATTATTGCTCACATGCTCGTTCGATGATATTCGCAGCATCCTTGTGTAGAACCACATTTCAGCTGCTTCAAGTTTTTCCTTCATCTTCGAAGATATTGTCTAACATTCACTGCCATATTGAAGAACCGACATCACATATCAATCCAGTTCTCTCTTCTTTGTTTCTAGCGAAATTGTCCTGTTTCTTAATACTTTACGCAACTGCTGGAATGCTTCCTTCACCATGCCAATTCATCTTCGGATCTCTGTGTCGCACTTTCCGTCTCTTGCTAGAACACTTCCCAGTTGTTTCAATTTTCGTACCTGCTTTATTTTAATATCCCCCACCTATATTTGGCATTTTGGGCTGCCCTTTTTGCTGATGACCATGCATTCGGTTTTCTTGCAGTTTATTTGTAGTCCTTTTTTGTCACTCTCTTCAGCAAACTTTTGCACTCATAAGATGTACCCTTCATAAAGTGTAGCCATCCGGGAGGTTAGTTCATTAGAATATTTACTATTAAAGTATTTATAGAAAAGACATAGAGAATCTAAGTTACAGCTGTGGGAAAGAATCTGCAACCATGATGCCAGACCAGGTCCAATTGTGGCGGATGTGGCAGCCATATTGAAAGCAAGGATGAATCGTACACTTATAAATACGTAAGATTAATTCTAGTGACACAAAATATGTAAAATTTATAAATATGACAGAAAATAGAAGACATCCAACTAGTTGTTTCTAATAATAATAATTCTATCAAATCTAAACTAGCGATGACTAATATAGTGTATGAATTGCAATGCCCTGTACAAGATTACGCTTCTTGTCATAAATCAATTAATTGCCTATCTTGATCATACTACTACTTCTCTGAGTAGACGACTTACATGCCACCTATCAATTAATAATAGTGCAATAAAAAAAACATTTATTAACACATCATTTACAAGAACCCTAAAATAAATTCTGGTTGAAAATACAAAAATACTACTTAAATCACAATATCAGAGGCGCATCGCTATAAGAGAGACACTATATATCACACAATTTTTCATACCACCAACCTTACATTATTCAGCAGTGGAAATGGAGTTTTGAAAATTTTTAAAAATAAGACAGACGCTCACACGATCCCCAGCATCACGCATCACGTGACAGCTTTAAAGATCTTTCCGTTTCAAAAACATTAAATCACAAAATATTACGTTACAGTCAAACATGATGACATAACAACACCGGAAAAATAACATCCTTAAAATATGGCCATTATAGTTACTGGCAGCACATCCTTCATTCAATATAATCTTGCCACTTCAATATAATCTTGCCACTTCATATCGGCGGAAAGCGTTAAACCGAGAAGGCGCAATGTGTCATTATTTTGGGGGTTAACATCAGCCATGCTGATAGACGGTAAAAACCGCTCTTTCAGGTGTAAATATATAAATATATATACCACACTCAACACCTCTCCCGACTGCTTGAAATTACCCTCATCCCGTAAATATATTTACATATTTACAGGATTCTCCAGAATATATCTTAAAAGGATCATTTTTTTTATATTGATTTGTCTTGATTCATTTCCTCTCTTTACTGCTTAAATTTTCTTAATTGAACTGCTCTATTCTGTAATCATTTTAGGAAGCTGTTCTATTTTGATATTAAGTCCGAAGAGATCTGTGCTCCCGTTATAGTCAACACTCCACACTTCAACCGACTGCCTGAAATTACCCTCACCTTCCAGGGAATTAGGTGAATATCGCTAACAATAGCGAGATAACATTTCACTTTCGCTTCTAGAACTTTCGATTTCTTGTTTGTAAAGATATTACAAAAATTCTAACATACCCATAATTGCTGGTGGTTCAAACATTAAGTAGTGTAGGATTACCAGTGTAATATTATCGTTCTTTGTGTGTGTGTGTGTGTGTGTGTGTGTGTGTGTGTGTGTGTGTGTGTGTGTGTGTGTGTGTCCGTCCGTCCGTCCGTCCGTCCGTTACCTATAGACTCCGAAACGGCTAAACCGATTTTCTTGAAAATTTACACAGTTGTATTATAAGCGTCTGCGAGTGTTCTTAGCTAGGTTTTGTGTCGCGGTACCCCCAATAAATATCGAAAATCGATAATAAAAAATCGGCTTATAGAAGGAGTGGTCCGATTTTAATCAATTGTGATACACTCATAGACAAAGACATAAGAAACGATATTCAGAAGTTTCATGGTTGCAGCTTACAATAGTGTAAAAAATCGATAATATATATATATATATATATAAAAGGCAAGATGTTTGTGTGTGTGTCTGCTGCCTGTATGTCTGTATTTTTTCAGCCATTTTATTTTAGTTTTTGCTTCGGGTTTGGCTCTAAGTAGGTATAATTGTAGTTCTTAGTCTCAGCCATGATACCATTCACTCAGAGGACTTATTTAGCCTTGAAAATTCAGTTTACGTCGAAAAAAACTTATTTCATATCGATGTTAGGTAATCAAAATTTGACTTACATCCATTCATTTTTCTTTCAGTCTACGGTTTCGCTTTAACTGGAAACAACTATTGCTTTTTAGTCTTTCGTGCCAACGTCGAAAGAGTCTGAGCTCCAGGACCATGGATTAGTTTTAAAGCTTTCATTACACCCGAGCAACGCCGGGCTATACTGCCAGTTAATATTAATTGATAGATCTGTTTTTTTATGGTTTACCAACACCTTGTGTATTATTTAAAAACCGAAATATATTTTGGTTTGTAACAAAAATATCTTCTTTTTTTTTCTTTTTTTTTTTTTTTTGGTGTTGTATATTTCATGAACAATTCTTTGATAATAACAATAATTGTTGCAGACACACTGCATCGGATGGTAGGTGGAGATGGATTCATACATTTACCAATGGTAATTGCACGTAAGGAAATGTAATGAACACGATCGGAATTCGATATGGGATCTGAGATTTCTCATTCCGTACCTCTCTCTATTATACCATCAATAAAAGCTAATAAAAAATAAAAATAATATTTCCCCTTAATTATGTTGTTTATTCCGTTCTAGACTTGTCAATTAATATCGTCGTGTGGGTTTATAGTTTGGGCAATTTTCCCCAATCCTTAATCATTTTCACGATTGATTAATTTAGTTTTACAGCTCATCAAGAAAGAGGAAGAAATATAAATCAACATACTTGCAAGTACAAGCACATATACACAAATACTCTCACCATTAATGCTAAATTGATCAACTTTCTTGACGTAACCGTTGACCAAAATAATGGCCAGTAGAAACTATATACTAAAGATCGATACTACCACAAATACATCGATAAAGAAGCTAGCCATCACCATAGAATTCTAGATAACTTACACAAATCTATAATTTTATTTTATATTTTTATTGTTATTTTAATTTATTTAGTTATTTATGACTGTTTTACCATGAATGTCTTTGATTTCCCACAAATTAAAAAAAACGACAATTAATCCCCCTTGACACAGGGACACAAAACGTATAATACTAACAATGAACAACGTGAGAGCCAAAAATTCAAATCCTGATATGGTCAGTTCATAATAAGCACCTGATGATTGCATAGATCATAAAACACCGAGTCGTGCTATAGACGTAGGATAAGAAGCATATATATTTATATATATTTGGTATATCGAGGGAGCAGATAATTTTCTAAACATATACTGTTAAATATAACAGACAATGAATATCTATTATGTTCAATCATGGACAGTTCTAAACATCGTATTTTGGCTTTAATTTCAGGTGAAGATAAACACAAAAATTGTCAAACTTTTAGATATTTTTTATTATGCTTGTTCTAAGCTTTCGGCTCACATGAGCTATCTTCAGAGAGCTTACAAGGATGTTAACATAAAGACATCACCGTTAAAGATGATTTTATCTTGTGTTGACATAAAACATTGCTAAGCAACGATAACAGTCGTAGGGTGACGTCATAGAACCGCATTGCAAATTTACGAACTGCGTCTGCTATTCGGTGACTGTTATGATTAAACATCATAGACATTCATTGTCTGTTATATTTAACAGTATATGTTTAGAAAAAATATATATGTAGGCAATGTGGAGAAGCTTGTTAGGTGAGCCGTCATATTTCAGTCCTCCGAAGTTCAATGAGGGCATTGTTGTAATGTATTCACTCTTCAGGGCCATTTGTTTTTTTCTCTGCACATTAATTCAATAACTCTTTCTTTTATATATATATATATATATAACGAAACTGGTTATAAACAACCGACAATTTGAAATGGTTTGTTTGAACATTATTTTTTTCGATACTCGTATTTAATGACGGACAGTCTAAACGAAGTCAAATCAAGCCTATAACACAATTTTCGATTCATCGTAATAACCATATCCGCTCTGATTACTGTAACGTAATGTCAAAAAGTGTAAACATGTTACGGAAATTAACGAAGATTAACGAAACTGGTTATAAACAACCGACAATTTGAAATCATTTGTTTAAACATTATTTTTTATCGATACTCGTATTTAAGTAGATATTCTGTTTATAATCAAACAGTATTATATATTTATTTCTACCGGCCTGATTATTTACGATAAATTTTTGTTACGAAAATGTGTGTCATTCGACAGGATTCAAACCTGCGACCCCTATCCACATAAGGGAAGCCACCAAATGATCTGGCGCATCTTAGACCTCGACGACTAATGACGGACAGTCTAAACGAAGTCAAATCAAGCCTATAACACAATTTTCGATTCATCGTAATAACCATATCCGCTCTGTGAGTCATTCGTCAGGATTCAAACCTGCGACCCCTATCCACCGGTATATATAATCAGGCCGGTAGAAACAAATATATAATACTGGTTGATTATAAACATAATATCTATTTAAATACGAGTATCAATCAAAAATAATGTTCAAATAATTTCATATATATATATATATATATATATATATATATATATATATGTTCTTCAGAAATACTTTGCTGTTAATATTTTATTTTCTACAAAAATGTATTGTTGGTAATATTTTTTCTCCATAAACATATTACTGGTAATATTTTTTTCTTTAAAAATGTATTGCTCTAATATTTTTTTCTCCAAAAAGTATTGCTGAAATTTTCACAATAATTTTTTTATCATTTCATAATGCCCCGACTCTAGTTTAGAGGTTATCTACTTGCCCATAGCTAGAACCCTAACAGGTGTGAACACCCCGAGCCAAAGTGAACCCGGGAACAACAGCAATTGAAAGGTAGTTCCACACTTTTCAAAACCTCACAAACAGATGCACTACATCGTCGAATCAGGACCCGGATGTAGTTTATCGGCATCCCTAGGATGCCTCATTGGCGTGGAGTACTCCTATGCAGAGGTGCAGTCGACGTATTCTGAAAATAGAAATAAAATCACTAACCACAGAAAAGTTACGCATCTAGATACAGCAGAATCAATAAATAAAATTAAAAGATGAATATAGAATGTATTTATCTTCATTAAGCAAAACCACTTGTATATATTCGGGATAAATCCAATGTAGTGTGTGAGGAAATATATTAGCCCTCATTATTATAGCAGATCTTCACCGAAGCCATGTGCAATCATCACTTCCTAGCTGGAGGTAGAGATCCGTACGTCACCCTGCTGCTCCGTACATGTAAAACCAGAATCGACTTGGCTATGTCTTCAATGTGCAGGTCTGGTAAATAAACCGTGTAATGCAAGGCATAGAGAGATAAATAAATCGGTTGGAAAAGACTATCAACATTTCTTTTTATTATTTCACCTCTAATCAAGTTGATAAAGCGACTAAGATACAAAGATGCTTTGGTGACTTTATTGCAAGAAGACTGAATGTGTAGTCATTAACAAGAGATAAAAGTTTAAGTTGCGAGTTACCAATTGGAGATGTCAGCATCAACAAAGTACAGAGGTTTAAACCTTATCTAGGAATTATTTTTAAAAAAGACGGCAAATGCGACACTGAAATCCGAGCTGGCATTGGGTTAACGAAAGAGGGATTCGAAACTCTAAGCAAAGTGCCGAGAAACATAAAAAATTAGTTTAAACAAAGAAAAGATCGCATTCTCTTATATAGCAGCGAATGCTTAACAATTTTTCTATGGATGAGCAAAAAATTGGAAGCAACAAAAAGTGGTTTTACAGAAGGATACTGAAAATAACAAGGACGGTGTGGGTAACTAATCAGGAGTCTTTAAGAAAATAGATACAAAAACCTAACACGAACCCTTATTTTCGGGATTAGAAAGGTCTCGACAGGCTCCAAAGGAGAATCTATAATGTGATTGGTTCCAACCAAGCAGCTCGACTCCAGCCACTTTTTTCACCGGGATGTGGCTTCTCTCTGTCTCTTCTACAAATATTTTCATGGCTTCTACTCCCACGAATTTGGGTCACTGGTGCCTCCCTCCACAAGAATTTTCTCGTGCAACCAGACTGGCAACAAGATCCCACTCTTTTACAGTTAAATCAACCAAATGCAGCCGACAATTCTACTCCATCAGCTTCTTTTCTCGTACTTCCAGCCTGTGGAACTCCCTTCCTTATACTTGTTTTCCTGACGGCTACAATCTCCAGGAATTGAAATACAATATCCATTTCCATCTCTGATACACTTGCTTCCAGTCCTTTCTACAGCACCCGTATATCTTGTTCTTTTTCTTTCTCTCTTTCTTAGCAACTGTCTTCATTCCTGTGTTCACATCCTTCTCTTGCCTTTTCTCTGACATCCCCTGTAACTGGTTCGTTTTTCACTTCACTCTCCTGGTCAAGGGTCAAGTATCTTTACCACGTTAGGGCTAGTGAAGTAATATAGGTGCTGTTACTGACAATTCACAAATATATGTAAAAATAGAATGATTTTTAGTTGGTCAATGAAAATATTCAAAAACCCTATTTATCAGTTTAGTTCCAGAAGGTCCACTTTTGTGTTTTTGTTGTTCGGCAACTTCTTATAGAGATTCTTTCGGCTGGATACAATAATCCTTGAATCAAAAGCCGGAGTATATAACACCAGAAATTCCCTTTTTCAACTGAAAACTCTCTTTAAAAACCCTATGTTTATAGGGGCTAGCATCTAATTAGCAACTTTTCTCGAATTGTCTAGATTTTTCTCGAATATACTGGAATGATCTAGAATCTTCCAAATGTTCTATTTCTAATTTCTCTATTTTGCATCTACTTCATGAATGACAACATTTTTTATTAACAAATAGGACTCAGTTAAATCCCTTACTATAAATTTTAACATTTTTGCAGACTTTATTAATATTTTTTATATAGAGATGCATCCTCGTAACAGGTACCAAAGAGGGCATTTAATGAAAACAATTACTGTGAAAATATTTATAGAAGAGGCAAAGTGAAGTTACGTTACGTCAGTAGTCTGTCAGTTAAGTGCCATGCGTGAAACACGCTTGGGCGATCATGTCTCGAAAGTGGCATGACTGACTGGGCAGAAGATTATCCTAAAGTAGGTTGCCATTGCTTTCTGCGGTAGATTGGTTGCCAACCAAGGCTATAGAACCCAATCTGTCCTGTTATTTAACCCATAATTTGAAGGAATAGACGGATTAATACCTTTCCCAAGGGTATTTGCGCGTAAGTGAATGCAAAGAATTCGGCTGGAATTCGAACTCGGCTCCCCGATTTCTCGTTCCAAGCCAATACCCAATGCACCACAACGCACGTAAAGAAACTAAAACCGCAAATTGCGAATTCTTTCTTGTATTTAAAGAAAAATCTCTAGGCACATAATAGAAACAACAGACAAGATATAGAAACAATATTCGATAGTAGCCTTTGATATTTGCAAGATAGATTCTGACATGAAAAAGTCTCTAGCACAAACTAGTGATTTCCTAGCAGCAGCTTTAGCAATTGATTCAATTCAATAATTCCACCCCGTGCCAGTTGCAAACGCGAGGCCAAGAAAGTGAAGTGAGTTGCTTTCCTGGAAGTTAGCATCAGGAAAGTCCCGCCCCAAAAAGGTTCTTTAAAATGATTTATATTGTGCAGTTTCGTTTTAGGACCGTTAAATTAACCAGCTTCTTCTTCTTCTTCTTCTTCTTCTTCTTCTTCTTCTTCTTCTTCTATGTGCCTTGTCCTTTCAGGACGTAGACCATCATGGCCTTCCACGTCTCCCTATTCATAGTGGCTCTTAGCACGCTTTCTCTTGTAACATCTCGCAACCCTCATTCCATCATCCGCCTGATCAGGTCCTTCAAATATACTATCCGCTGCTTCCCTCTGTCTCTTTTTCCCTTTATCTGGACTGTTAGTATCATGTTCTCCAAGCCCTCCTTCTTCGTTGCATATCCTAGTAACTTTAGCTGTCTCTTCCTGATGCACAGTAATAATTTCCTTTTCGTTTCCATCCTTTCCAAAACCTCATCATTGCTCACATGCTCGGTCCATGATATTCGCGGCATCCTTCTGTAGAACCACATTTCAGCTGCTTCATGTTTTTCCTTCATCTTCGAAGATATTACTCAGCTACTGGAATGCTTCCTTCACCATGCCAATTTGCCTTCGGATCACAGTGTCGCATTTACCGTCTTTTGTTAGAACACTTCCTAGATATTTAAATTTTTGTACCTGTTTGATTTTAATATCCCCCACCTATATTTGGCATATTGGGCTGCCTTTTTTGCTGATATCCATGCATTCGGTTTTCTTTTAGTTTGTTTGTAGTCCTTTCTTGTCACTCTCTTCAACTACCTTTTATAGGAGGTCATGTGTTTTTCTTTCCGTGTCTGCTATCAGCGCTGTATCAAATGCGTACATTTTGTTGTTCAAATTCTGGTCTCTGATGACAAATGCTGGTATAACATTTAGAGTGCTCAGCATAGTCTCGCTGTACAAGTTGAATAGATCCGGTGAAAAGACACATACTTGTCTTAAGCCCCTTTCTCTCTTTGTATATCTACTGAAATCGTTACCTCTCCGTATGCAGGCAGTTTGCTGCCTGTAGAGATTCTTGATTACTTAGGAAAGCCAAAAAATAGGTTGTTTAAAATTATTGATATTGAGCAGTTTTGATTTAGGGTGTAATATTTGTACTTGGTATGTTTTGGATAATAATTACGAGATACAAATATTAATCTGTTAAAACAAACTTTATTTAACTTCGTCTACATTCTTGTGTGAGTCCCTCGTGGCTGGCTAAAATGTCCGCTGGCGGGAGTAGCACGTGTGGCTGGTGTGAAACCTTTTGAGGAACTAAAAAAAACCTGAACTGCTACTAGTTGTTGGTCAATAGGGATGGGCCAGAGAGAATGAAAGAGAGGGAGTGAGATATAAAGGGATTTCTGGGATAGTAGTTCGTGACGTAGGTAGAAGCACCTGGAGAAGAGGAGGGAGAAGAAGACAAAATTAATATGTTTAGGTAGTATTATTTCTTACCTCTAGTAAGGGGGTGCTACAAGGGTCGTGAAATTAACCAGTGACGACATTCCAACAATAAAGACCGTAGAATAAATTAACTGCATTTTCACAACAAAAATAAAAATATTGTATTAGTACGGACTCCACTTTACTGAAGAATGCCTTGGAATAAATTGTCTGAAACGGTGTAAGATCGAGAAACAAACAGAAAGAATGACTTTAATTGTTTAACCAACTCCTGGAATTATTACTATCGACCGACAAAAGCAGCTTTCGAAGTCGATTCTTCCGACTGCGATTCTTATTCATGTTTCAGTTTTCAGAAGACACGATAGAAACAATAACTGGTGTGCTTAAGTATGTCTAGTGTTATCCGATTTTCGAAGAGGAAACATCTTAATTGATATTTTTGGTTATTTTACCTCCCACCTTAAATGTGTTGCACTTAACGGTCAAGGACTGGGAAAATACTTGAATAGTACAATAAAAAAAATTCAACATTAATAATAAAAATGCCTCGCCGAAGAAATTACGACCATTTAAGAGTATTAAACGCCATTACGAGTTGGGTTGTAAAAAGAACATTAACCAAGTAGGCTCAGGGGGAACTAATCCCTTTGTTTACGATTGATAAAAGAGTCAGTACTAATAATCTCATCAGAATTTGACTAAAAATTAGCATAATCATTGTTAAATGTTAATGAAATTTAATGTTAATCAAAAAAAGGATTTAACTTTATTTGAAGCCATTTAGAATATTTCCACGACTTTTATTCCTATTTAAAATCACCAAATACATAGTCTCACCTTTTTAGATATATAAAATATAGTAGCAGGTAATTCTCTAAACATATATTGTTAAATATAACAGACAATGAATGTCTATTATGCTTAATCAATAGCCGTTATACACATTGTATTTTGGTTTTAATTTCAGGTGAAAATAAAAACAAAAATTGTCCAACTTTTGGCTATTTTTTTATTATGCTTGTTCTAAGCTTTCGGCTCACATGAGCCATCTTCAGCGAGGTTACAAGGACGTTAACGTACAGAAATCCACAATCAAAGATGATTTTATCTTGTATTGACATAAAACATTGCTAGGCAATGATAACAGTCGCCGAATAGAAAGACGCAGTTCGGAAACTTGCAATGCAGTTCTATGGCGTCACACCGCGTATGAGACCAAAATGCTAACAGAACTATATGTTTAAATGCAATGTAATATGTTGTAACCAGAATGAAATGTGATTTTATTAAGTTTGAGTTGTTTTGATTTAATGCACGTAGCCTCCAATATCTGTAGTGAGATTATTATTAGTCCCAGACATACAATCTCTGAACGGGCATGTAAATTGATGCACTACATAATTTTTCTGTAGATGATTTAGTTGTGTGGTTGTAGGCTTATTAGGAACTATGAGGTGAATTGTTTTCATTTTTTTATAATATATGATGAGCTTAATTTGATTATTATCATTCATTAGTTTTGTGGTGATACCGAATGTTTGCCCTCAGAGATTCAGAAAGCAAATGACCAAAACGTTTCCTTGCGCATCTGGCTCCACGCAGAAGTTCTGGAGGCAAACCAAAAATAAGTAAATATCAAATCCCTGTAGCAGAACTCTGGATCCTGGTTGATCATCAAATCGCTAAATACAAAATACGTCAGAGAAATACCTAAAGAAAAAAAATCGTTTCTGAGCCACACTACGTGACTATTCAATATTTAAGGATTGCCTCTAACCGGCTACAGCGGGCAGACAGAGGAGGCATGTTACTGACACACACATCAAAGATGTAACACTTAACTTCAAGTGACCCGGTCATTGTCCTCTCTCTTTCTCCTTCTTTATCTCTACAATTACTGCTACAAACATGTTGTATGAACTCTTAATTCTTCAACTTCATCATTGAATACGCACTCTATCATTAACATCTTAATGTTTCTAATTGGACATTAACTCTTACCACTCATGATAAATTTCTATTTTAAATATGTGTAAAGTGTATATTTTATTATTCCACTCTTCATTACTAATACACACATTTTAACTGCCAACAGCCAAACTTCTGATGAAAACCCTTTTCAACAAAAAACTTGTAAGCTGTAGGGAGTTCGATTAAGAAAGACACAAGGCCGAACAAAAGAAACATTAACCAGCTCCCTACACTTCAGTTTAACATTACTACGTATTACGTCGTTGAGTGTTGTTTCATCATGTTTATAATTATAAATCATTTGGTTGCAATAATATAAGTTAATAGTGTACGTCAAAATAAACCTAACACAATTAACTGATATTATTGTAACGAAATGATTAATTATTACAAACATGATGAAACAACATATATATATATATATATATATATATATATATATAAGAAACATTATCTATCTTATTGCAAATATTGTTATCTTTTTCATAATTTTGTTCATCAGTTTTTATTAACAGCCCAATTAATTCTATACAACATACACATATTTAAAAAAATTAACAGCAAATTAAAATGTATGTCAATAAACTTAATGATAATAGTGTACGTCAAAATAAACATAACACTATTATTATTAAGTTTATTGAGATACATTTTAATTTGGTGTTAATTTTTTTTAATATGTGCATGTCGTATAGAATTAATTGGGCTGTTAATGAAAGTTGATGAATAAAAAAGAAAATGATAACAGTATTGGCAATAAGATAGATAATATTTCTTATATATGTATATATATATATATAATATATATTATATATATATATATAATATATAATATATATGATATATATATATATATATATATATATATATAATATATATATATAGATAGATGTGTTTGTTTGTTTGTGTGTGTGTGTGTGTGTGTGTGTGTGTGTGTGTGTGTGTGTGTGTGTGTGTGTGTGTGAGTGGAGTCATGTATGTTCTAAATCGATCGAAATTCAAAAATAATGACATCAGGCACATTACCACCCGTTTGATTCGAAGCATCTCTCAGGCCATAGTTCAATTCGATCTCATTTAATCACACACGCAGACCTACAAAACTCTGTCTGTAACATACACGTTGATAATACAAATATGATAACATCTTGCAAAAAAGCCTAAAAATAATGGAAGCATTACTAATAAAAGGAATAAAAATCCAACATTTAATATCAACTACAAACACGGCAACAATGTGGTGACCATGAACGGAATATAAAACTAGACACATGCATAAACACTACGCATCTTCAGTAACACGTAAATAAAATGTATGTTCTGAAAAAAAAAACAAATTAAAATCACATGAAAAATTATATTAAAACATTAACCATAATACCTTATAGTCTGTCATTTTGAATGAAACCTGTATATATAAATTATCCTACGTCTATGGCACGACTTGGAGTTCCATGCGTTATGCAATCATCAGGTGTATATTTTAAAGTAACGTTTTAATAGATTTGAATTTAAATTCACTCGATGTTCATGAAAATTAAATCTTATAAATTTATGTTACTGCTTTTTTAATAAGATCAAAAAATTAAATATTTACGGTTACATGTGGACAAAGATTTAAAATTTATATTTAAAATTAAACTTAAAATTAAAACAAAATAAAAAATAATAAAATCCAGGGAGAAGAAATCGAAGGGGCGTAAATCATGAGTCTTAATAATATTAAATATTACATGTACATAAAAATGTAGGGAAAATTAAAATTTTAAAATTTTGAATAAAAATAAAAATAAAGTAAAATAGAATGAATGAAAAATGAAAAGAAAAATTAAGAGGTAAAATTTAGATTTAAGAATTAAAAATATAAGGAGCAAAATTAAAAGGGCTTTAATTGATTATTTTTAAAAGTAATACTGCCGGAGAAAGAAAGAAAGAAAGAAAGAAAGAAAGAAAGAAAGAAAGAAAGAAGAGGCAAACGTAAAGTGGGATCTTTTTTTTTTTAATCATATCACCCCAAGCGAGGCGGTGACGCCACTGATGCGCATGGGGCTACTTAAGAGTAGAATGATAAGAAAAAAGAAAGCCGGGAACCACATCCTAAACAGGAAACGAAGGATGAGCCTCTTCACCTGTTCAAAAGACGTGGGCGGAGTGTGAACCGGGCGATATTTAAATCTACCTACTCCAATTGAGTAAAAAGAGAAAAAAACAGAAAAGAAAAAAAAGTGAAAGAAGATTGGAGAAAAAAAAAGAAAGCCGGGAACCACATCCTAAACAGGAAACAAGGGATCCAAAAGAAAAGAAAAGATTTAACCAAATATAAGAAAAGAATATAAGAAAAGAGGCTTTCCATTCCTGTCCACACGACCTGAGGAGACATTGTAGTTTCAATGTCAAAACAAATGTACGATTTGTAGTGGATATATGAAAAATTTGTACATGTTCTAAAATAAAATTTATAATAAATATTCACAGCTCTGTAGATTATATATCGAGCACTGTTTTAAATAACTGTTTTGGACGTTTGTAAAAAACTTTTTCTTCGTTCCTTATTCACTCGTATATATATATATATATATATATATATATATATATATAAGTGAAGAGAACCAACTTTTACAATGTATTATTAAATTTCTTAAGAATAAAAATCTATTCTGTAAACGTAATGTAATAAATGTCATATGTAAATATTGCAAAATATCCACCTTAGAATAAGGATGAACAAAAAACATAAAGAAACATGTTTATCAACTTGCATATATCTCATAACTTGTTGTAGAAAAATAATAGTTAAATACATATTAAAATAATGAAATTGAATAATGATATAAAGAATTGTATTAGAATAATAATAATAATAATAATAATAATAATAATAATAGTTAGTTAATAATTAGTTAATAACAGTTAGTTAATAATTTACAGTTAATAGATTCTGTAGAAAAGCAAAACAGAAGCCAAGAACCAACTATTGCGGCAAAAAATATGAAAATGAAAGCCAATGATAAAGATCTTGAACAGATGAAACAGCTCTGGCAAGACAAACCTCTGCATGGCCAATATCCAGAACGTGCCAATAAATCCAATGTTGACAAAGTTAATACTCATCGATGGTTACGTGCATCTGGATTAAAGTCTGAAACTGAAGGCTTTATTCTTGCAGCACAAGACCAAAGTCTTTTCACTAGAAACTTTAGGGCAAATATTATGCATAATAATATGGATCCAAAATGCAGGTTTTGTGATAAACACCAAGAAACAATAGACCACCTAATCTCAGGCTGTTCTGTGCTTGCCCCAAATGAATATAAAAATCGCCACGATAGAGTTGGGCAATATTTACATTGGACAATGTGCAAACATTATGGAAAAGCTGTAAACAAACACTGGTATGAACATCACCCAGCACCGGTTACAGAAATAGAAGATGTAGCCATTCTATGGGATTACACCATCTACACAGACAGAAAAATTGAAGCAAACAGGCCAGACATTATTGTTAAAAACCACAAGGAGAAAACTTGTCTATTAATTGATATGGCTTGTCCAGCGGATTGTAACATAGCAATCAAGGAATTTGAAAAACTGTCAAAATATAAAGACCTGGAAATTGAAATTGAAAAAATGTGGAAATTGAAAACAAGAGTTGTGCCAGTTATAGTAGGTGCACTTGGAATGATAAAAAATGGAACAAAACAACACATTGAAAGAATCCCTGGAAACCCAAGCTTAAGAGATATACAAAAATTGTCTTATTAAGTACAGCCTACACACTAAGGAAAACTTTATCTATGTAATGCTAGGGATGATAGGGAAGATAGAAAAACATGAAATGGAGTCATAACAACACGCCACGACCTGCCTTAGGTCTCCGCGCAGACTTGGTTGGTAGTGAGACCAAAGCAGAAATCGAAATATGATGAAAAACTGACATAATAATAATAAAATAGATTTTATATAAAAAGAATAAAATGAATTTTAAAAACTTGTTTAATAAATAAATAGATATTAAAAAATGTCATTTATAAATTAAAAGTTTTGAAAAATTAGAATAAAATGCATTCTGTATAGAAATAAAAATAGTATATTATACTCAAATGTCACTTTAAGTTAATTCAAAAATATAAAGTGTTTTCTTTCTCTCTCTCTCTCTCTCTCTCTCTCTCTCTCTCTCTCTCTCTCTCTCTCTCTTCATCTCCTTTCTTTTTTTCTTTTTTGTTTTAGAAAATGTTGAAATATGGAGAAAGCGGATAGAAAAACTTTGGAACAACAATGGATACATCAACGGAAATAGTGTCTAGACGGGGGCTTTAACAATTACGTCGACACTTTAGCTGTTAAGAGTGAACGGAAAAATCGTATTCCCCAAAAATATTTTAAAATTTTAATTTAAAGTGAATATCTATTCTGATTAGTTAAATTGAACACACGCATACATTTTTATGTTTTCTCATATCTATAAAAAAGAACAAATGAAATGGATTTTCAAAACAATGATCTAACATTGCCTGATGATGATGTTGAAATCTCGAAACAGAAATTTCCGAGTCGCAATGTATTTTTCAATAAAAAATTAATTTATTTATATATGTTGTCCGTTTGACTATATATATATATATATATATATATATATATATATATATATATATTACGGAAATTACGAATTTTGTTTATAACCAACCGACAATTTGAAATGAATTGTTTGAACATTATTTTTTATCGATACTTGTATTTAAATAGGTATTCTGTTTTTTGTTTTAACTTAACAGTATTATATATTTATATCTACCGGCCTGATTATCTAAGATAAATTTTTATTACGAAAATGTGTGTCATTCGGCAGGATTCAAACCTGTGACTCCTATCTACATAGGGGAAGCTACCATTTGATCTAACAACGTCTTAGACCGCTCGACCACGAATGACCTCCAGTCTAAACGAGGTTTTAATCAAGCCTATATAACACAATTTTCGATTCATCGCAACAACCATATCTGCTCTGAAAAGTATCGTAATGTCAACAAATGTAAAAAAAAAATATATATATATGTGTGTGTGTGTGTGTGTGTGTGTGTGTGCGTGTGCGTGTGCGTGTGTGTGTGTGTGTGTGTGTTTGGAAAGTAACCTTTTTTTTAAACACCTTTCGTTAAATATGACTGAGAAGGAAAATTTAATTAATTTTTTATTTAATTTTTCCAGCGTTTTTACATTTTTTTGTTTGGTAGCAGTAAAACAGTACAAAATACAAAGGAGAATCTGTAACGTGGTTAATACTGACTTGGTAGACCGACTGCAACCACTCTCTCACCGGCGTGATGTGGCTTCCCTGTGCCTCTTCTACAAGTACTTTCATGGCTTCTGCTCCGATGAACTTAGATCACTGATGCCGCCTAAGCACGAATTTGCACGAGATACTAGATTAGCAACTAGGTCCCACCCTTTTACAGTTAAACAGATAAGATGTAACCGAGATTTCTACTCCAACAGCTTCTTTTTATCGCGCCTCCCGCCTATGGAATTCTCTTCCACAAGTCTGCTTTCCCGACAACTACAATCTCTAGGTGTTTAAATGTAGGGTCAATAGACACCTCCTATCTCACTAACTTCCAATTATTCTCAGAACACTCTCATCTACCCAACCCTCATTCTCGGTATCCTTACCTGCCTATCACCCACCCTCTGACATTTCCTATATTTAACCATTCTCGGTATCCTTACCCACCTATCACCCACCCTCTGACATTTCCTATATTTAACCATCCTTCCTCCACTCTATGTAGCCCCCTGCGCAGTAGTGGCAGTGAAATGCCTTGCTCGAGGTGAAACACTTATAAAAAAAAAAAGAGCTATCTGCATTGTCCATTATCTCAAGCGCTTTCGGTCTAAACAAAATATATAATAATTATATACGCATATGTGTTGTGGTGCATTAGATATTGGCTCTTTTGAGACATGATCGCCCAAGCGTATATCACGTATGGGACTTAACTGACTGATATACGCATATAATTTCAGTATTTATAATATGCACACACATGCAGATTTGGTCAAATGTAAGCCTAAACTGAGTAAGTTTGCACTTTACATTTTTTTGAAAAATATTGTTACATTCATATTTATTTGTTGCAATTATATTTGTTTAAAACTCTTTATGTTCATTTGTTTAACACTTTACTTCAGTTTTCAGTACAGTTTAAGTATTTTTAAGTGCTCAAAATCTTATCTTAATCATCGCAAAATTACTCGAAGCTCTTCTGAAGATTATGACACAGAGCTCGGTACAAACCACGATCAGCACAAATTTCAATAAATACTTCTGCGATGTACTCTTTTAATCCGTCCACTGTGTTGAGGATTTCTCTCCTTAGACCCAACAAAAAAGAAATCTATTTGTGTTAGATCAGGTGAACGTGGTGGTCATGCCGTGCTTCCCCTTCTTCCGAACCAACGCAGTGAAATGATTTTTTTGCGGTAGTCCGTTACTGCCAAACAATAATGGAGGTGTGTGCTTCTTCTTATAGAAAGAGCAATTCAGTGAAGTTTGATCGAAAACGTGAAACAGATAGTGACATTGTAAATCTAGTGTTGGCCTCCTTCTCTGTCTGTCTGTCTGTCTGTCCTCACCTTATATATATATATAATGTACGTACGCACGGATATGCACACATAGTGGGCCAAAAGTAGGCTTACTTTTAGTAAATAGGCATTTTACTTTTTCTATATTTTATTACAATCATATTTATTTGTTGAAATCATATTTGTTCAAACAGTTTTTGTACATTTGTTTAACACTTTACTTTCATTTTTCAGTACAGTTTAAATATCTTTTAAGTGCTCGAAATGTTATCCTTCATTATTGCAATATTCCTTGAATTTCTCCGGAACTTTATGACACAGAGCTCGATAGAAATTCCGATCAATTTCGATAAATACCTCTGAGATGTACGCTTTTAATTCGTTCACTGTGTTGAAGATTCCTCTCATAAACCTTGTTCTTTATTAAACCCCTCAACAAGAAACCCACCAGTGTTAGAGCAGGTGCACGTGGTGGTCATTCGATTCTGCCCTTCATCCGAACCAACTCTGTAAGGTAGTCACTTACTGCCAAAATATCGTGGGGAAGTGCTTCATCTTGAAAGAACTGTTTGCTGAACCGTGAAACAAATAGTAAAACAACTGTAAACCTACTTTTGACTCACCCTGTATATACAATTACAATATCATTTGTCGTCGCAGCTGTATAATTATAATCTCATGTAATCATTAATGTTTAGGCCGCTAAACTTTTACAATACACGAAGCAAGAAACGGGACTTGGCGAGCTACAGTTATTCCAATATTCCATGCAATCATATCCAAGTAATTGACTCACGAATATGGGAAGACCGTCAAATGCAAGCAATTTTCTTTTGCCTCTGGCAAATGTCAACAGAATTTCACAGCTCACTTCTATCTTATACAAGTCTTTCAACTCCGCCTGTTTTAATTTCCTCATATTTGAAGATGTACAATCTTGGAGGACGTTGTCTGCGTTGTAAAGGCGCATGGCTTTAGAAGGGTTAGAACGTTCGGTTTCTGACCAACATCCTTCTGTAGAGTCAAAATATGTTGTCCTTGTTTTGTCTTTTCATTATCTCTTACTCTAGGATGCGTGAAGTGGATATCGGCTCGGAACAAGATAATCGGTAGAGGAGTTCGAATTCCAGGTGAATTCGTTACATTCACATACTATCGCTTTTCTCTCCAGCTGTAAATTTGGTTCTGTAGTATTGGTTTGCAACCAGTGTATCGAAGAAAATAATGGCAACAAACTGCGGGAAAATGTTCTGCCCACTTAATCATGTCTCTTTCGATACTTGATTGTCCAAGCGTGTATCATGTATGGAAATTAATTGACTGACTCTGGGATATGATTTTGTTTAGCTAACGGCAAAGTTACGTTAAGGGATGGGTTTCCGTAATATTAGCGAAGTTATGCAACGTCAAGCCGACTCATGGGTGACCGCTTGCGAATACTTGGTGCTGTAAGCTTAGATGTGTGGGCGGACTAATATCTTAATGCCCGAAATTGTTAATCAGAGAGCTGAGTTTCAATTCCAGCCGGGTCCGTTACATTCACTTACGCCTAAACACCGTTGGGAAAGGAATGTGACAACCTATTCTCCTCCAAATGCGGCTTAATTAATTTTTTAGTTCTAAGCCTATTTTTATTTTTATTTATTTTTTGCAATGATGAATGTGTTACAAATAACATTTTAAACACTAAAACTCTCTTTCGTTTTTTACAAAGAGAGAGAGTGAAAGAGAAAGAATGAGTTAAAGAGATAAGAAACTTTAAAATAGTCACATTTAGATTAAGAAAAATAATACTAACTGAACTGATACACCTACACCCGTTGTTACAAAGACATTACATTCATCTTTGCAACCTTGATTCTAACAACTTCATCTTCATTTGAAACAATATGCTTACGGATCATTCTTATATATATATATATATATATATATATATATAATTGCTTAGCTTTTGGTCATAATTAAATTAGACCAGTCCACTGTTATATTAATATTTATATATTTATATTATATTAAAAAGTGTTCAATACAATTATATTGAATATTTTTCATTTGTAAACGAGTTATTATGCAAACTAGGTTTCTACTATGTGGTGTCTTCAGGCGATTTACAATAAATGATTTTGCCGTTTTTTTTTTATTTTGTTTTTTAAGAACGTTCACGTAATGGGGATTTCTTATGAACGCTCATTAAAAATCTCCGTTATGTGAGCGTTCTTATAAAAGTAAAACAGTAAAATCAGTTATTGTAAATCGCCTGAAGACACCAAATGGTAGAAACCTATGTCACGTAATAATTCGATTACAAATGAAAACAATATATATATATATATATATATAGTCATCCGCAGACAGATCTGTTTCGGTGCATCAGTACAATTAGACTCCGATTGAGTTTAACCTAGAATCGAAACCCGACGGAATTGGCGTTAGTCGGCGATTCTACCTCTGGGCTATGGGCGTTCGGTAGAAGAAGGCAGATTTTTAGCGTGTATATTGTCCTAATACCCGCCCAATAGCTATATATATATATATATATATATATATATATATATATATATATATATATATATATATATATATATTAAATTTATGTTTGAACATGGTTTTAAATAGATACTCGTATTTGAGTAGATACTCTTTTTTTATTAAGCAGTACATTTATATATATAATTCTATAATATAATATATTTAATATATATATAGGATAAAGAAATAGGGTTGTTCCAACAAGAGAAATTGGTATAGAATAAAAATTGTGAGAAGCCGTGAACGTTTTCTTTAAATTGTATATTTATTGCTTATGTTAGTATACATGTCATGATACATTTAGTGTCTATAATGGTATTTGTGACGCTACAGGTGTTTCGAGTCTAAAATTGACTCTCTTAAGGCGAATAAATTTGTGGCCTTACGTATCGAGTTCCTTTTGTTTCTGATCGCCATGTTGTTGTCTTATAAATAAGTAAGTAGAAAACATAAGAAAATGAATAAAATCAGTAAAATAAAATAAAATAAGATAAAATAAATCAAATGTTGGCACGTTGAATGGTCTGTGTTTTCACATCAGCACGTGTGTAAATGGATAAACAGATAAATAAATAAACAGATGAATGAATCAGGTGTTTACCCCAATTTGAAGTGGTTTTGGTCTGGGGTTACCTTTTTAGTATCTTAAAATTATCTTCTAGTCGCCTTTGCTTATCTATCATCGGTCAGTTAGTTGTTCTTTATTGCTTTGACGGTGTTTTGAATTTGGTGTGTGTGTGTGCGTGTGTATCTGTGTCTGTGTGAGTCTCTGTGTGTGTGAGCGTTTTTTATTTCGTCTTTATGTTTTAGAATATTTTTATGGGTCATCTGGTTCTTTTTTATTGTTTGGGGTTATCTTTTGAATTTGGTGTGTATGTGTGTATATGTGTGTGGGTGGGTGTATGTGTGTGTATGTATGTGTGTGTCTGTATGTTTTTCGGTGTGTGCGTGTTTTTCATGTCGTTTTGTTGAGTGAAGGCTTGTATTTTTTATGAATCTTTCCTCCATTATTAATATTTCATAATCTGTGTTTTGATATATAGGTATAATTTTGAATTTGCCATCACCACATTCATGTAAATGTTGGGAAACATATAATTTCCTGTTATGTGATAATTTTATATTGATTCTATGAAGGGAAATTCTATTGTTCAAGCATTGTGTCGGTCATAATTCTCATAATTTCTCATAATTCGCCGACCATGTTAACCTCAACATATCTTCTTTCATTTTTGCTGCCTCGAATCATTTCTAAATTTGTAAGGAGATTGTTTATCATCCCCTGTCATGTCGTAGCTCTATTTTTGTTACTTCCAATGGAGATTTTCGTGTCTCTTAATATTATGATTAGCTTTCAGAAGGCATCTTCCACTATTCAAATTTGATGCCGGATGTTGGTATCATATTTTCTGTCCTCTATTAAATCTATTAATTACGGCAATTCACCATGTGTCGGTGATAACAGCTTTTTCAGGACAAAGTACATTTCGTTGTACGTTGTGATACAGTGAATATCGACCCAAAATGAGAAATCGGAGAGTCGAGTTCGAATTCCAGTTGCATTTACTTAAGCGCAAATAACCCAGGGAAAAATATTAATCAGTGTTTTCTCCCTTCAGTTATGGGTTAAGTAACTGGAGAGATTGGGTTCTATAGCCTTAGTTGGCAACCAGTCTACCTCACTGAGAGGATAAAGGATTTGCATAAAGTACCCCCTACTTGGAAAAAAGAAAAATTACAGAAGAATCAACGACCCAATCGTCGATGACGAGGTGTCGTGGATGATGAGATGTCGTCGATGACGAGGAGTCATAGATGACCTATGCTACCATGGCGCTATGGGGTTTAGGTATACGAATGTTCATTGTTTTTATCGGACTACTCGACTTACTTTTACTTTTTTGTTTTTATCATTTTCTCCCAAAGCAATAATGCCACTAAGACACAAGGAATTACTGGTGTTTAATGTAAAATGTATGTACCTCCACTTTTCAGTATAAATTTTCGATACCTGATTTTAAAATGAATTTTTTTAAATAAATAAGTTATATTTTAGGTTTAAAATTAGCTTTAATTGAAAGTCAAGAGATTAAAATTAGTAATTTCAGTAGACAAAAACACTAGCGTATTTTAAACCAAAATTATATTGATTGGAATCTAAAATTTAAAAAAAATTTTTTAAAATGTAAACGCACCGCCATTTTTTGATTGATTGACACATACGCTAACAGTAGCCACATTTCTGTTTTAAAAATCTGGCAAAAATAAAATATACGTCGCTGACACGTTATTAAAGTCAATCTTTTAAATTAAAACTTACCTTTATCTGATTTCAAACAACTGTACTTGCTTACTATCTGAAATATTTGGGAAAATCTTTTATTAGTTACGGTACTCCGGGTGTCAAGTGTTTATCTAGGTGATGACAGCTGTTAATGAGAACCGAAAGCTGCTAGGGAGGCCATAAGCGACAAAAATATACGAATTTATTTTTTTATGTAAGGGAAGACAACTTTTGAATCACGTGACCTTTTAATGATAAATATCACGTACGGCTACCCGTACAAATAAAGATACGGGCAATCAAAACGCACACAATTAAAATGTTTTAATTATTTTAAAAATGACGGGATCAAATATTTGTATTAAACTTTTAAATTTTCGATTAGTAATTGTAGTCTTCATGCATTAATTATATACCCTAGCCGGCCCAACAGAGGAAGAAATTTAACAATAATTTTGAAACTGTTTATATATAATTTTTATATATAAATAAAAAATTAAAAAACTGAAAATAGCTCTTGTAAAAATTAATTATTCATTGAAATTTCTTTCTTTTCAGACTATGATATGCTTAATTTATATTGTTCATAAAAGCAATCAGAAGTTTATCCACATAAAACTTGGCATAGTTATCGCATTTTTCGCAATTGGGACCTATTTTTTTAGAAAGGCGGGAACTATTGGATAAAAAAAACTGTTGATTAGCATTCTCCAATGACTCCTGAATTTAATTATATTAGGCTTAATGCAGCCCACCGTCGAATTTTTAAACATTTCTGGAAATTAATTAGTGGGGGTAAACATATGTAAAAAAATATATTTACTAATATTTTATACAAAATAATTCTTTCAAAATTGATTTCAGTTAATTATGAATAAGTTCTGAAATTTTCATCAAAATCCGACCATTATTTGATTTTTGCAAGAATTTCCAAATTAATGTGTCTTTCACGGTCAAAAAAGTGCATTGTGCAATATTACGTTTTTTTTTTACTTAATAAACGTTGCTGCAATTTAGGTTTCGCACTGACGTAAGAAAAAAGAAACTTTCTACAAAAATTTCGAACGTGTTAGAAATAATTAAAAAAATTTTTAAATAATTTAAAAATTCCTTGTTCTATCATCTTAATAACAATATAAACATTTTGCCCATAAAACTTTGTTTTTATTTAGTTTAGGGCCTTTTTCGCTTCATACTATGCTGTTTTTTTCAGTGATTTTGCGGAGGTTCCTAGTGAAAAGAAATTGAGAAGACTTTGGTGAGAAGAAAGGACAATAAAATAACAGGGTTATGGAAGACATAAAATGCCGATTTATATTACATTTAAAGTGAAGTGTTTGTTTTGAAGAACGCATGTAGCAGGAAAGCATAAAACTCTGAAGATAATCTTATAGGCGAGATGTGCTAAAAAAGTCTTAGAATAGAATTTATGGATATATCTCGCTATCCCAACAAAAAAACGGATAGTCCTAATTGTCAATCTAGTATTCCGCTTAAATTCATGCAACCGAAGTACTAAGAGGAAAATCTCATCAGAAATATTGCCATTAAAATGCAGAGGGGGATATAGACGCAAGGCAAGTCACGACGGCGAAAAATGCTTGATTCTTCTTAGCATTCTTTAGATTCTCTCAAGAATCATGAGATATATAGCAAAATGGCCAGACCAGATATTGCAGCAATGTTAAATGCAAAGATCTATGGCAGATTTATAAATGTTCAAGATGGATATTTGTCTATATTTCTGAGATGCAGTATTGTAATTATTTACACTAGTTAAATTGTTCGGATTATTGTACTCATTTTTTTTTTGTCATATTCATAACGTTTCGGCCGTCGTACGCTCCATCTTACTTCGGGTGATTTGAATTTTGAACTGAACTCTTCTTTCGATCATTGGGTAGATTTTTCTCGTTCTTTGAGACAAGATAGATTCTGAAACCAGATAGACTCAAGATGGATTGTGTTGAAATAATTTTTCTGATAAAACGAAGTTGACCAACATCGCTAGCAGTAAACGTAGGAATATACGAGGGCCATTCAATAAATAAGATAATTTTTTCGGTATAAGGACTTCTAATACAGATAGAAGCTTACATTTTTAAATTTCTTTTCCTTTACTTAATTTGTTTGCAGATTGAAAAAAACTTTGGGAGTTTTGGAGATTAACAAAGATGGCCGACTAAGATGCATGCTCCATGATTGAACAGAGGTCAGTTACCAAGTTTTTGGTTGCTGAAGCTTGCAAACCAGTTGAAATTCATAGGAGAATGCCAACTGTGTAGGGTGCCACATGTTTCAGCCAGAAAATGTCTACATGTGGGCTAAATTGTTTAAAGAAGAACGGGGCAGTGTTGAGGATGAAGACATGCTTGGGAGGCCTACAGAATTGAGGTCTCCTGAGGTGATCGAATCAGTCAATGACCGCATTCAGTCTGACAGAAGGGTGACAGTGGATGGCATTGCAAGGACTTTGAGCCTATCTGTTGGGACAGCACAGAAAATTGTCCATGATGACCTACTCGAAGTTCAGCTGCCGGTGGGTGCTAAAGCAGCCCAAATGGTGCAGACTATCAGCGAGCTGGGCTGGAAACTGATCCTTCATCCCTCTTACAGCCAAGACCTTGCCTCTTCAGATTTTGACATGTTTGGTCCCTTGAAAGTGTTCACGAGAGGTAAGAAGTTTGAAAGTGACGATGAAGTCAAAAGTTCTGTGAGCGATAGGCTGAGACATCAGTCCAAAGATTTTTACGCTGAGGGAATACGGAAGCCTGTGCACAGATGGGAAAAGTGTGTGACTTTTGGGAGACTACGTCGAAAAATTTAAAAAAAAGTAAGATTCTACCTGTATTAGAACTTCTTATACCGAAAAATTCACCTTATTTATTGAATGACCCTCGTAATATAATTGCATAATGGAAAAAGAAACACAAGAAGGCATAATGAGTTGATCTCCTGGGGGTTAGTATCAGCCACACTGATGGTAGGCAAGAATCTTATCCGTAGTGATTAAATGAAAGCAATTTTGCTTCGGAAGCATTCAAATATACAAGCCGTTTCTTGCCTCAGCTAACAACAAATTTAAGGTCCTTCTCGGGAGTAGTTGTCCGTTTTACTTTGTCGAACCTATCGAACTTGCAACTGAGACAGAGTAAAAAGATGTATCAACATAAATATCCCTTTGCGAACTTGTAGTGTAGTAGTTTTCGCACTGAAGGTTATAATCGTGCTAAATCGGTTGCTAAATGACTGAACATACCCAAAATATTAGGAACTTGGTAATTGTCTACTATAAGCTGACTCCTTAGTATTCAGCTAACTGCCGACTAATATCAACTGCCTAGTAGTTCTTCTGAACTTCAATAGAAGTCTAAAAAAACTCCTATGAACTTCCCAAGAACTTTCTGTTAACTCTTATTAAGATAGAAGGGAGAGTCCATTATCCGAGGAATAGGTGTGTTTCCCCATAACAGAATTGATAACAAACACCTCGGAACACATGCATTTATGTGAACTAATTTAGAAACGTTCGACACCACCTTCATTTTAAGATTTGTTAAGAAAGGTGGATTAAGTGAAATATTTGTTCAGTGACATCATAATACTTGAGCTTGTGAATAACGTCAGTTTGTCACACCCTCCTCGAAGCCTTCATGATTTCTAAAGCCGCAGTTCGAGTCTTGCCGATCTTATCTAAAACCTGACAGTGAATTTCATTAGCAACCATTATCACATCAGCGGTAGACATAGGGAAACGAAAGTTATATTGCTTATGCGAAAGAAGGCTGTGAAATGTTTAATCAATTCGGCGTTGATTAGAGCCACTTGAACTGATTAGAGCGAAAAAGATGTAAAATAATTATAGGGCGATAATGAGAGGGGTCAGAAGGTGAACTAGAGTTTTTAAAAACAAAACTACAGAGAAAGATTTCTATTAAGCTAGAAAGTTAGACGTCCTGAGACATTTATTGTAGGGTTTAGACAGAACAGGAGTCAGTTCAGGAATGCATTTCCTTAGGAATAACGTTCATTTCGCACGCCTTATTGTATTGTTCAAAAAATCACCCACGCGGACGTCAATTTCACACGGTTGTCGCTGTTGAAATAAAAAATTATATGAATAGAAATTTTTATTCCATTTTGGATAGGGAGGAAATGAAGGGGATTTGACTTCGTTGAAGCGGCATGATTTTTAGCATCAGTGTTTGCCTGAAGAATAATATTTTCTAGCAAAATAAAACTCTCTTCCAATTTCTTGCTTTACAGACAATTTTGATCGTCAAAAATGTAATGCAATGCCAATCGCTATCTTCAGAATTTCTGTTCCTTTATTGTTCTATCCACTTATTAATGTTTTCTTTCTCTCAAATTTTCTTACACTCAGTTACCGTTGCGCCTTAGTGGTTTCGGCTGAAATAATAATAATAATAATAATAATAATAATAATAATAATAATAATGGAAATTGAAAACAAGAGTTGTGCCAGTGATAGTAGGTGCACTTGGAATGATAAAAAATGGAACAAAACAACACATTGAAAGAATCCCTGGAAACCCCAGCTTAAGAGATATACAAAAAATTGTCTTATTAAGTACAGCCCACACACTAAGGAAAACTTTATCTATGTAATGGTTGGGATGATAGGGAAGATAGAAAAACATGAAATGGAGCCATAACAACACGCCACTACCGGCCTTAGGTCTCCCCGCAGACTTGGTTGGTAGTGAGACCAAAGCAGAAATCGAAATATGATGAAAAATGACATAATAATAATAAAGGCTTTATTCTTGCAGCGCAAGACCAAAGTCTTTTTACTAGAAACTTTCAGGCAAATATACATAATAATATGGATCCAAAATGCAGGCTTTGTGATAAACACCAAGAAACAATAGACCATCTAATCTCAGGCTGTTCTGTACTTGCCCCAAATGAATATAAAAATCGCCACGATAGAGTGGGGACAATATTTACATTGGACAATGTGCAATGGAAAATCTGTAAACAAAAACTGGTATGAACATCACCCAGCACCGGTTACAGAAATCGAAGATGTCACCATTCTATGGGATTACACCATCTACACAGACAGAAAAATTGAAGCAAATAAGCCGGACATTATTGTTAAAAACCAGAAAGAAAAAACTTGTCTATTACTTCATATGGCATGTCCAGTGGATTGTAACATAGCAACCAAAGAATTTGAAAAACTGAGAAAATATAAAGATATAGAAAAAATGTGAAAATTGAAAACAAGAGTTGTGCCAGTGATAGTGTGTGCACTTGGAATGATAAAAAAAAATGGAACAAAAGAACATATTGAAAGAATCCCTGGAAACCCAAGCTTAAGAGATATACAAAAAATTGTCTTATTAAGTACAGCCCACATACTAAGGAGAACTTTGTCTATGTAGCGCTAGGGATGTTAGGGGAGATAGAAAAAACATGAAATGGAGCCATACCAACACACCACGACCTGCCTTAGGTCTTCCCGCAGATTTGGTTGGTAGTGCGACCATAGCAGAAATAAAATATGATGAAAAATGACATAATAATAATAATAATAATAATAATAATATGGTGTTATCAATAAAGATCAAACGACATTAGAGCTGATATCCTTGAAAAATAAAACAGAGTTGAAATCAGCAAAATAACTCACACACGCAATTTCCAGAAAAGATTCCAAAATTTCATATGATAAAGTCTAATAAAACTACAGGGCACATATATGAACCTGCAATGCAAACTTTGTTAATGAACAGACAATAATACAAAACATCACAGAGAAATAACGTCATATATACAGCAGGTTTAGCAGTGACTGAAAAACTTAATATCAAGACAAACGAGAAAGAGCAGTCAAAGACCACGACCCTCTACCAAGGCAATAACGACATCATCTCACTAATTGACAAGAGATGATTATTAAAATGACAAATAATAACTGAAATCAACTTGACAATTCTCAAAATGCACACTTCAAATGAATTAGGGGAGGTAAGTTAATTGGATGTGCGTTGTGGCGCATTGGATATCGGCTCAGAACGAGAAATCGGGGAGCCGAGTTCGAATTCCAGCTGAATTCATTGCATTCACTTACGCGCAAATACCCTTAGGAAAGGTATTAATCCGTCTATTCCTTCCAGTTATGGGTTAAATAACAGGACAGATTGGGTTCTATAGTCTTGATCGGCAACCAGTCTACCGCAGAAAGCAATGGCAACCTATTGAATACATTCTACATTTAATATGTGAGATCTATCCCTTCTGTCGTTAGATTTAGTGTATGAGATTTGTCCTATATTTGTTGAAACAGTTAATTTATGGGATATGTTCGCTTTTCGTCATATTTGACATACGACATTTCTCCTATATTATTTATCACATTGAATTTATGAGTTTTGTCCCCTCTCTTTATATTTGGTGTATGATATTTGTGTCATATTTGTTGTGACATTTTTATGTGTGAGATTTGACACCTATCTTCATAATTTGTCTAAAATATTAGTCCCATAATGGCTGTGACATATAATGTGTGATTCAAGTCTTTCCTATTATGATATTTATTGTATGACATATAGCCCATAGTAGTCGTTAAATTTCATGTGTGAAATATGTAAACTTTTGTTATATTTAGCATATGAGATTGCTCCTATATGTGTTGTTACAATAAATGTAATGCCATTTGACCAATATGTTTATATTTAAATTATTAGATTTGTCCCATATTAATTGTTCCTTTTTATTCGTTAAATTTATCCACGTATTGTTATATTTACCCTATGAGATTTCATCTATATTAGTTGTTACATTTAATATCAGATTTGTCACCACTCTTGCTATATTTAGTGTATGAAAACTGTCTTGTATTTGTTTATTTAATGTATGGAATTTGTTTTCTATCGTTATATTAATATGGTATATATGTCCCATATTAGCTGTTATACTTTATATGTGTTTTTGTCAACACAGTATTATATTTAGTGTATGTGACTTTTAACATATTTCAAATTACATTTAATATATGTGATTTCTCTACTATTGTTCTCATTGTCTTGTGAAATTTGTCTCGTATTAGAATGTGCAATTAATTTTCTGTTTTGGATGTCGAGAATGGGGTCCACACAAATAAATGAACAATGACCAGTAGTTGAGATAGAAAATAAGTGTATTAACGCAAGGATACAGACTTGAATGTAGATTAGTAGTTCCGGAATGCAGGTTAGTATAAATATATGTACAAGTCTCTGGAGATGAAGCCGTAATATATTGAGTACTATGAACTACTGTGTACTGATTGTTAATCTCTCTCTGGACTCTCGTATTCTCCGGTTAACTCACTGTGAAAACGCGGTATTCGGTATTTATTTGCCCTCCCACTAGGGCAAAATGTGGCACAAGGCCTTTTTTTACGTGGGTTCTCCGGGTCATATATCACAGCCAAAAATATCTGTCTAATTTTGCCCAGTCGTGACTCTACCCTTCGGCGGAGCCACGACTTGGTTAATGCTCTCTGCCCGAAGGCAGAGAGCTGACAGTGTTAAAGAAATCACCGCGTGAAAATGTGATATTCTCTCATCATGTTTCTATAGCAGTAGTATAAGTATACTCTGGACGAGTCCATCTTTATGAAAAGGAACAACCCCACAACATTTTCCTGTCGATTTATTTAGTGTAAGAGATTTGTCCATATTAGCTGTTACATTTATCCTTATCATTTTAGTTTGTGTATGAGATTTTACCTATTAGCTGTTATATTTAATACAAAACATATGACACCTATCATTATATTTAGTGCATAAGGTCAGTCCTATCTTAGCTTTTGCATTTAATATGTGAGATCCGTCCACTATTATTATATTTAGTATATGGAATTTCATTCATATTTGTTGTTACATATAATGTATGAGATTTATCAAATATTTTTATATTCAATGCATGAGATTTGTACTATATTTATTGTCACATTCAATATATATTTATTCCATATTAATTGCAACATTTGTATGAGATTTGTTACCTTATTGTTGACACTCTTAATGTTGTAATCCTAAAAGGTTACTGCATGAGTAATCATCAAAACGGAGGTTGGGAATAATAGTATATCAACAAGTACAAGACTCACGCGCTGCTTGAAACAGCTACACTGCTAGTAAACTGCTAGTCAGTATAATCATTCTACTCTTCCCTTTATACCAATAGTGTCCAAGTATTTTAGAGGACAAGAGCACACCATTATTGTATATAGGTTGTTATACAGTACTTAATATTTACGATTTTCCAATAATAGCTGTTGTATTCATTGAATGAGATGTCTCATCGCTTTTGTTACATTTAATCTCCCATAATTGTTCTTACGTGTAGTGTTTGTTATTTCATAATCGTTATATGCAATACATGAAATTTGTCCCATGATAGGTCTTACATTTACTGTGAGATTTGTCTCATATTTTTCTTTAAATTTGATAAATGATTTTTTCATAATACATGTTATACAAAAGGTATCATATTTATCTCATATTAAATATTATAATATTTTAAAACTGTTGCGCAATGGCTGTTATTGTCAATTTATTTAATTTATCTCATATTAATTGTTATTTTTGATACATGAGATTTGTTCGATAATAGTTTTTTTTTAATCTAATATAGATTCTACCATAACCGTTTTTATATGTAATGTATGAGAATTGTATCATAAAACTTGTTATATTTAATATTCCATAATATTTGTTCATATTCAGTTTGTTAGATTTTCCCCATATTTATTAAATTTTAAATTTATGAGTTGTGTTTCCTAATACTTGTTCCATATGATATCTGTCCCGTCATATTTGCTAAATGTTGATCTATGCGATCTATCCCATAATATTTTAACATTTTGCGTATGTGTCTTGTCCCGCATTATTACATTTATGCACCACAACGCACATCCGATGATTACGAAAGTTTTTTTAAGGGAGTTAGAGCTTAAAACCAGCATCAAGAAAGAAAAGAATGACAAAGAATATTGCTTACTTGTAAACATGTTTTTCGATGTTAGCATTTTAATTTTCTTTAAATTTGTTAAAAAAACACTATGGTTTAACGGGAAATATTAGTTAAAATTATTTTAAAACTATCTTTCTTATTGCTGATAAGACAAATCTCTACCGATGACGATGATTCTTATAATGAAGATGTCGGAAAAAGCTTAGCGTTGTGGCGCAGTGAATATTGGCTCGGAACGAGAAATCGGGAAGCCGAGTTCAAATTTCAGTTGAATTCAATGCATTCACTTACGCGCAAATACCTTGGTAAAGGGATTAATCCATCTCTTCCCTCAAGTTATGGGTTAAATAACAGAACAGATTGGGTTCTATAGCCTTGTTCAGCAACCAGTCTACCGCAGAAAGCAATGGCAACCTAATGCGGAATAATCTTCTGCCCATTCAGTCATGCCTCTTTCGAGACATGATCGGCCAAGCGTGTTTCACGTATGGCACTTAACTGACTGACGTTATGGAGAAGAAGTGAATAAAAAAAATTGTAGATTGGTAACTAGACAGACAGAACAACATGAGGCGAAATTATTACAGTTAGAGTCTACCCAGAGGAAGAAAGGCGCGAAAAAGTTGCTGTCAGCTGTCACAGATGCTTGCTTAGATAATGGCCAACAAGATTTCGCATCTGGCGCTTCTGTTTTTTAGATAAACGAGAAATGATGCCAAGAAGTCTTCCAGGCCGATAGACAGCAGCTGGAAATATTTATGAGAAAGGAGAAAAAATACTTTTTTTTCTTTTTATTTCTCATCGAAATGTCATTAAACTGTTAACATAAACAGCTTTTTAAAAATATCCTTTTTCCTCTTAATATTAACCGTTAAAAATTTGATGCCAAAAGGAAATGCAGTAAATAACATCCTCCCTATTATAATAAAAGAACACTCCTGTCATATATATATATATATATATATATATATATATCCCTCAGTTCATTAGAGAGAAAATAGTGAGGCCCTATCGACTCAGTTCATTCTCTTCACTACCAGTTAATAAAATTTATTACCCGTTATGAAAGCTCTTGGCGTGTGTTGGCTCTTTAATAGTGGCTTCTCATTTTGTTTTTTGCAAGAATTATGTCATTGAGTACTGAAGAATGAATATATATATATATATCCTCTCTATTATGATAAAGAATTTTGTATATTTACTTGTATATATATATATATATATATATATATATATATATATATCATCCATGTATATGCCTGTTTCGCTGTATCACAGCTCATCAGTGTGGCTAGATATCCACTTGCTTCTGGCCCAGATCGAAACTCGACCGATTTGCTGTCAGCCTGAGTCTCTACTCCCTAATCGCATGGAATAAGAAAGGGAAAATATTAGCGTGTTATATATAAGTGGTGTATACACTCTCCAGTCACCAGATGACCTCAATCCACTGCTGGAGAGTAACGGGTAAATTGCAGAAGGGGTAACTTTTTTTAAAAATGTTCATCTCGAATGAGCTCAATCATAATGAGAGCATAATATATTTTTAATCCACATACAATCCTATTTCGTTGTATCACAGCTCATCAGTTTTGCTAAACATCCACTTGTTTCTGGCCGGGATTGAAACTCGACCGGTTTTAGGTCAGTCGGAATCTCTACTCCATAAGCCTTTTTTTTCTTATATTTTCATGTAAAATACTCAGCAGTACATCAATATTTATGTTGCCGTCATTTTAGAAGGAATATCGTTTTTAGTATTTTGCTGTCATTTTTACGGCACGAGTCCATTTGTAATAACAGGTGTTTACTCGTGCAACCAGACTGGCAACTGGGTCCCACCCATTCACAGTCAGGTTAGCCAAACGCAGACGACAATTCTACTCCTTCAGCTTCTTCTCTCGCACTTCCCGCCTGTGGAACTCGCTCCAGTATTCTTGCTTTCCTGAAGGCTACAATCTCCAGAAATTTAAATGCAAAGTCAATACCCATCTACTAACCACTGGACTCTAGCTCTCTCCCCATCCCTGTATAACCTTCCCTTTCTCTCCACCTATGTATCTGTCATCGCACCTGCTTTCTATTGTTCCTTTCTAACTAGTTTGTATTCCTCACTCTTTTCTAATTAATCTTTTTACATGTATGTAACCCCCTGCACATCAGTGGCGTTTCCGCCTTGCTCGAGGTGAAATGATTAAAAAAAAACAACAAAAAACAAAACAATGCGGATTCTTTTCACCATTCTCTTGGGGGTTGGGGTGGGGGCTGCTGGCAATTGTCCAACTATGCTTGACAACTTTTTTGAACGTTCTGAATTGACTGTCTGACATATCGTTAAACGTACTGCCTCCTAAGAAAGTATTAATTATCACCCGACAGCGGTTTTTACTAATTAATATTTGATAAATTTCAAATTAACGCATCACTTATAATTTTACGAATTATTTTCCTTTTTTTTCTTTTTCTAAATACCTCGCAACAGATTATTTTGCTTCAGTTAGGGTTAATGTTTTAGTTAAGAATTAGGCAGTTTTGTATAAATATAAGAACTAATGCGTGGTTCGACGATGCAATTAGCCTACATCTTCCTGGTGGCATTTTAAACTTACTTCAACCTCAGACCCTATCAAATTTAGTGCAAAAGGACGTAATGCCTGGGAACCAGAACTCCAAAAACTACACATATATTTCATAATCCTTGTTTATGTTAAGCGGATATTTGGCAAAAAGTGGATGGAACCAACTTAGAGTGGTTATGGCGTTTTTGACAATAGTTATCTCCATTAGTAGAGTTTTATCTTAAAACTTAAAACAAAGTATAGTTCCTCACTGCAGTAAGGGTTCAATATTAAAACATATCTACCAGGTGTCAGTATAAACTTACGTCTATATTTTTTACATATCTATAAGCTATAATTATAGCATTATAATTTAAACAGTGAAAATTTAACTGAAATACGTTAAAAAATCTGGTAATAATTATAAGAATATTGAAGCAGAAATCTTGTATTAATTATGAAAATAAAAATAAGTTTCATTATTATAGTAGTGGCTATTTTTTATTAGTAGAAATATTTGAAGCGGAAAGTACAGGAGGTGGATGTGCGTTGTAGTGCATTGGATATCGGCTCAGAACGAGAAATCGGGGAGCCGAGTTCGAATTCCAGCTGAATTCACTGCATTCACTTACGCGCAAATACCCTTGGGAAAGGTATTACTCCGTCTCTTCCTTCTAGTTATGGGTTAAATAACAGGACAGATTGGGTTCTATAGCCTTGGTCGGCAACCAGTCTACCGCAGAAAGCAATGGCGACCTACTGCGGGATAATATTCTGCCCAGTCAGTTATGTCTCTTTCGGGACATGATCGCTCAAACGTGTATCACGTATGGCACTTAACTGACTGACAGGAAGGTACTTTCGGCCATGTATGTGAAAATCAGTTAAGCATAACACTGTATTCCCTAAATATTTCTCTCTTCTCTCTGGAAAGCAAATTGTCTGTATCATCAGGTACTCGCTACAAGGTGTAAATTCCTATGGTTTACATGATATCGAATATGCTTCTGCCTGAAGGCTCATGCTGAGTGTTGATGTAGAAGGTACCTTCCGCCACACCCCAGAAGTGTTTTTTTTTTTTGTCTTTTATAATGTTAATAAATACAGTTCGGAGAAACTAAAATAAAACAAGTAAAGAAATTTAAATACTTGTGAAATTTTTTGACAGGATGGAATGTACGACTTTGAGATCCAAAGATGCATTTCAAAAGCTTACCAAAGTACTGAGAGACAGGAAAATCTCATTGAAAACAAAGAAAAGCGTGCTGGACTGCTATGTGATATTTATCCTTCTGTATGGAAGCGAATGCTTGACGATCTCATCAAGAATGAAAAAGAGGCTTGAGGCAGCAGCAATGTAGTTTTACAGAAGGATACTGAGGATACCATGGACTGAGCACGTGAGCAACGATGAGATGTTAGCAAGAATGCAAACGAAAGGAAAACTCATATTTAACATCATGAAGTGACAGCTGTGGTTGCTGGGTCACGTAAAGCCTGAAGAATTTAATACTCACAAGACGGATAGAAGAAAAGAGAGACAGAAAAAGCAACATGAGACCTACTTGATAGGCCTGGGCAAATAGTTGATGAATCGGAGTTTGGGAGAGATACAAAGAGAAATATATTGAGAGCGACAAGAGACAGAGCGAAGTAGAAGTTCATGATCGACTACACCCTGAAAAGATGCAGCTCATGAAGAAGAAAAAGTTCATGTAGTAGAGTGTAAGCTTCATCAAAACTTCCCATTGTAACGTCGAATACTCCTTCTTTCTTTAATTACACGTATTCTTTGTCAAAGAAGAGTGATTTTCGGCAGTGTTTAATGAACTTAAATTCTCTAGTGCTTTTTTTTTGTTCATGATCTAAGGAGATGATATTATCTAGTATAGTTTTGATCATCAAATTGTAGATTTTATATCAAGTTGTATAAATTCGCAGTAATGTTTGTTCTTATGTTTGCGTGTCTTTTGTTTTTTGTTTTGTTTTGTCTTGTTTTTTTTAAACTTTGCCCGTAGTTCAGAATTAATTATTTCTAGTAATCAGTCAGTCAGTTAAGTGCCGTACGTGATACAGGATTGGGCGATCATGTCTCGTAAGAGATATAACTCACTGGTTAGAGGATTTTTCGGGAATAGTTTAACATTACTTTCTGCGGTAGACTGGTCGCCAACCAAGGCTATAGAACCGAATCTGACCTGCTATTTAACTCATAGCTGGAAGAAGAAGCGACGGATTAATAACTTTCCCTAGGGTCATTGCGCGTATGTAGATGCAACAAATTTAACTGGAGTTAGAACTCGGCTTTTCGATTTCTCCTTCCGAGCCGATATCCACTGCACCAGAACTCACTTATTTTTTCTTGTTTACTTTTAATTAGGTTTATGAATTTGCAAATTCTTTTTTTCTAGTCTTTTTTTGCAGTGAATACTTATGATTTTTATTGGTTCAGTTTATTCGGTCTTTCAGTTTGAATGTTTGGGCGACTTTTTGGTTAATATCCTATTCTGTAATTTTTGTTTGAATTTTCTTTAACGGAAAATCAACTTCTGTGGTTTATTAACGCCAAAAAAGATAGTGTTTTAAAGGTATTTTTTTAAAAATTCGGTTATAGTGAGAAGGTTGATTTAGTCAAATTTTGATGAAAAATTTCTTTATTTTAGAAAACTGAAGATGTCTTCTAGTTTTGTATTCAAAAATGTATTGCTGGTAATAATTTCTTCCTTAAAAATGCATTATGGTAATAATTTTCTTTCTCTTCAAAAATGTATATTCTTTCTATAAAAGTCTATTGTTATGTATATATTTCTATAAAAGTGTATTTTTATACTTTCATGGTGATTTGACCCCAGTTTGATGGTTAGGAGAATCAGTAATGTGATAGGTACCGACGGGATGTGGCTTCCCTTTGTCTGTTCTATAAATACTTTCATGGTTTCTGCTCCAACGAGCTTAAGTCACTAGTGACTCTGCAACAGGTGTTTAATCGTGCAACCAGACTGGCAACTAGGTCTCACTCATTCACTGTTAGTCAACTAAATGCAGACGACAATTCTACCCCTCAGCTTCTTTTCTCGCACTTCCCGCCTGTGGAACTCGCTTCTATATTCTTGCTTTCCTGACGGCTACAACCTCAAGGAATTTAAATGCAATGTCAGTACTCATTTCTTAACCACTTGACTCTAGTTCTTTCTTCACCATCCCGTATATCTTTTCCTTTCTCTCCGCCTTTGCAACTGTCATCACACCTGTATTCCCATTCTTCTCTTGGCCATTTTTAACTGGTTCGTCTTTCTCTTCACTCTCTTCTATCTAATTTTTTTACTCTTATGTTGCCATCATATGGCGTTACTGACTTCCTGGGGTGATACGATTTAAAAAGAAGCAACTGGGACTATAACAGGTGCTACCACTCCAGCTCAGGGTGGACTTGAGAACAACACCAATTAAGAGGTGGTTTTATGTTCCTCACAACCTCCGAAACATAGGCCTTGCTGCCGGATACAGTTTACTGTCTGTTGTATCCCGGAGGCGGGGGGGATAAACAGAGAAAGAATAGTGTAAAAAAATACTCTTAACACTGAGTATATATGAATGGAGATTTATTATAGGTTAGTAAATAAACCAAATACATGTACACGAATAACACTTATGAAGGCACTGTCTTTGTATAGGACGTATGCGTCAGTCGTGAGAAGAAACCTTCCGTCACTCCCATGTAATGACGTAGAATCTAGTATAGTCAGGCCCTCGTTCGCTCGTTCACTTTCCTCTTCTAACACTACTCCAGTTTGATTCCCGTCGCGGTCTTTTATGACCCGGGCCATACCCATTGCTGGGTAGGACCAGGATATTCCTCTACAACAATATCTCTCCAGAACACTGTCATACCCAGGAACTTGTAATTTTTGGTGCGTTTCTGTATGTTTTAGTTATGTTGTCCTTGATCATTTTTTTTTTGTTGTTGTTGTTGTTTGGTTGAGTCTTAGTTCATATAAGTTTCTAGTTTTGTTTGTTGTGATAAATACTTCGGGTGATTTTTTTTTATTTTGATGTTATCTTGTTTTAGTCCTTATTTTTTTTTTCTGGAAAGTATCAACATTATTATGTAATCTTTCTTACTAATTTAAGTCTCTTTGAAGTTTGAAGTTCAATGTTTTGCTGGCGACAATCTAAAAACTGCAAGCACTGTCAAGCAGATAAAATATCTTCCATCACCTTCCCAGACCAAAACAAATAACTAAGACTTATCTCAAAATGCAGGCATGAAAACAAGATTTTTACCAAGTCCCTTAAAAATCGAAAACTAAAAACGAATACCTTATAAATTACCGTCGTAGATTACGTAACATACTGAGGACAAAATCGATAGATAACCAAACCGCGTTAAAAATCACAATAAGAAAAATAAACTGAAAACCTAAATAGATAAACAAATTAAGTAAAAAAAAATTAACAAGTACGCTCATAAACACAAGTAATAACATCAATCAGCAAATAATTAAGTAATCAATAATACATTTTGGGCAAAAAATTAACAACCAACTTCATTAAATAGATACAAATAACTGAATTTGTATCCACAATATTTTCTGTTCATAAGCTTCTAGAACAATATAAGTTATAATCGTTAACGCCAACACAATAACCGTAAGATATAATACAATAGACGTAGACAGACATTATTCATACTTGCCCAGTATATAAACGAAACGAGCCAATACACAACACACGCGGCTTTAATTTTGCGTTCTAGTGTAAAACAGATGTTGATATTCGGTGTTGACGTCAGTGTCCATTTTTATATTTGCAAACGCCGTACCCTGACTTTATCTACTTTAGTCAATCAATATAGGCTCTCACACCCTGATTGAGCACTCTGGAAGAATGGTAGACTTAAAAAAAACAGTAGCTACTCTAGCATTTACGCATCGTTCATTCAGCAATGAATTAGTACACTCTCATCTATTAGGCGTGTATGATGATAATATACACGCTAAAAAGTCTTCCTCCTTCTAACGAGCGCCCGTAGCTCAAAGGTAGAATCGCCGTCTGACGCCAATTCGGTCGGGTTTCAATCCTGGGTTAAAAGCAATCGGAGTGTAACCGTACTGATGAGCTGTGATACAGCGAAACAGATCCGTCTACGGATGAGCATTTACGCTCTCACACCCTGATTGAGCGCTCTGGAAGAATGGTAGACTTTAAGAAACAGTAGCTGCTCTAGCATTTACGCATCGTTCATTCAGCAATGTATTAGAACACTCTCATCTATTGGGCGTGTATTATGATAATATACACGCTAAAAAGTCTTCCTCCTTCTACCGAGCGCCTATAGCTCAGAGTTAAAATCGCCGCCTGACGCCAATACGGTCGGGTTTCAATCCTGGCTAAAAAGCAACCAGGTGACTAACTGTAGCTGTGATACAGCGAATCAGATCTATCTGCGGATGATTATATATATATATATAATGCGTGACACTTCAGAAATAAATTGAGTTCTCTCGGTGACTGGCGTCTGTATACACTGCTTACATACAAGACGTTAAAATTTTCCTTCTCTGACCCCATGCGTCGATGGCTTAGGGAGTAGAGACTCCAACTGACACCAAATCGGTCGAGTTTCGATCCCGGCCAGAAGCAAGTGGATATGTCTAGCCACACTGATGAGCTGTGATACAGCGAAACGGGCTTGTATGTGGATGACTAATATATATATATATATATATATATATATATATGAATCACAAACGAAAATGGCATGTAGGTACAATTCCAAAACAATTCCTATTAATATTAATCGCATTTATATTAAAAATGATTCTGGTAGTGTTATCTATTTACAGAGCCAAATATGTATATTTTCAAGTAAATCTCCGAAAATTGCATACGGCATATGTACTTTTCGGAGTTTTATTTGTATAGTTGGGGTGCAGTAGTTATAGGCTCAGAAGGAAAAATTGGACAGCCGAGTTCGAATTCCAGTTGAATTCCCTGTGTTCACTTACGCGCAAATACCCTTGGGAAAGGTATGAATCCGTTTCTTCCCTCCAGTTATAGGTTAAATATCAGGACAAATTGTTTTCTATAGCCTTGGCTGGCAACCAGTGTACCTCAGAAAGTAATAGCAACCTACTGCGAGATAATCTTCTGCCCAGTCAGTCATATCTCGAAAGATACATGATCGCAGATGCGTGTATCACGTATGGCACATAACTGACTGACTGATATATATATGCACTAGCAGTATAGCCCGGCGTTGCTCGGGTGTAATGAAAGCTTTAAAACTAATCCATGGTTCTGGAGCTCAAACTCTTTGGACGTTGGTACGAAAGACTAAAATGTTTCCAGTTAAAGTGAAACCGTACACTGAAAGCAAAATTAATGAATGTAAGTCAAATTTTGACTTCCTGGTATAGATTTATATATATATATATATATTATCGATTTTCTACACTATTGTAAGAACTGCAACCTTTAAACTTCTGAATATCGTTTCTTATGTCTTTGTCTATGAGTGTATCAAATTTGTTTAAAATCAGACCACTCTTTCTATAAACCGATTTTTTCGATTATCGATTTTGGATATTTATCGGGGGTACCTGGACACAAAACCTAGCTACGAACACTCGCAGACGCTTATAGTACAACTGTGTAAATTTTCAAGAAAATCGGTTCAGCTGTTTCGGAGTCTATAGGTAACGGGTACACACACACAGACACACACACACACAGACACACACACACAGACACACACACACACACACACACACACACACACACACACACACACAAAGTTCCATTTATAAATAAGTTTAGATTAGATTTAGATTAGAAACCAAACTAAGCATAGTTCCAACAAGAGAAATTGGTATAGAAGAAAAAAGTACGAGAAGCCGTAAATATTTTTAAGTGTATATTTATTCTTGTTGTTTTTATATATATTACTTGCTTTTTGTATAATACATTAAGTGTCATAATGTAATTTGCATCGCTACACATGTTTCGAGTCCAAAGTTGACTCTCCTATAAGCTTGTGACTTATCGAGATCCATTTGTTTTTCTGATGGCCAAAATATCGTGTGCATATCTAGATAAATGATCAGTGAGCAGGTCAAAAAGTTAATATGCGCGCGTGTTTGTGGCTTTTTTCTTTCTATTTTTTAACACTCGCACGTTAAATCTCTTCCGTTTTGGATGTAAGTCACCTTTCGTTGGCCAGATTTTTTTTTACACTGACTTATGGAATATCTATAGTAGAATTGAATCAAAACCACTGAAAACGATTTTGAAGTATAAAGACGAAATCAAATATCGCAAATTTAAACAACACGTTCACGGCTTCTCGCATTTTTATAAATATATATCTAAACTGATTTTTTTTTTTTTTAATCATATCACCCCAAGCAAGGCGATAACGCCACTGATGCGCAGGGGGCTACGTAAGGTTAAAAGAATGGAAAAGAGAAAGCCGGAAACCACATCCTAAACAGGGAATAAGGGATGAGCCTCTTCACCTGTTCAATAGATGTGGTTGGAACATTTGTCTGTGTGTGTATGTGTTTGTGTGTGTGTGTGTGTCTGCTACCTATAGACTCCTAAACGGCTGAACCGATTTTCTTGAAAATTTACACAGTTGTACTATAAGCGTCTGCGAGTTAGCTAGGTTTTGTGTCGAGGTACTCCCGATAAATATCGAAAATCGATAATCGAAAAAATCGGGTTATTGAAGGAATGGTGCGATTTTAATCAAATTTGATACACTCATAGACAAAGACCTAAACGATATTCAGAAGTTTCAAGGTTGCAGTTTTTACAATAGTGCAGAAAATCTATAATATATATATATATATATATATATATATATATATATATAATGCAAGATGTGTGTGTGTGTGTGTGTGTGTGTGTGTGTGTGTGTGTGTGTGTGTGTGTGTGTGTGTGTTTATCTGCCTGCATGTCTGTATTTTTTCAGCCCTTTTATTTTAGTTTTTGCTTCGGGTTTGGCTCTAAGTAGGTATAATTGTAGTTCTTAGTCTCAGCCATGATACCATTTACTCAGAAGATTTATTTAGCCTTCAAAATTTAGTTTACTACGAAAAAAATATCGATTCCAGGAAATCAAAATTTGACTTACATCCATTCATTTTTCTTTCAGTCTACGGTCTCGCTTTAACTGAAAACAACTTTTGCTTTTTAGTCTTTCGTGCCAAAGTCCAACGAGTTTGAGATCCAGAACCATGGATTAGTTTTAAAGCTTTCAATACACCCGAGCAACGTCTGGCTATACTGCTAGTATATATATATAGTCATCCGCAGACAGATCTGTTTCGCTGTATCACAGCTCATCATTACGGTTAGACTCCGATTGCTTTTAACCCAGGATTGAAACCCGACGGAATTGGCGTAAGTCGGCGATTCTACCTCTGGGCTATGGGCGTTTGCTGGAAGAAGGCAGACTTTTTAGCGTGTATATTATCATTATACCCGCCTAATAGCCAGCTTGCTCTAATCCATTACTGAATGAGCAATATATATATATATATATATATATATATCTGAACAAACATTTCATGCAACAGATTTTATGTATTGTTTTCAAAATGGCAAAGTGCATTATTTTTCTATAAAAAGAACTTCTTTCGTCCAACACTTCTTCAGAAAGATTCGTGGAATAAAAAACCGAAACATACACAAAAAATAACCATTATCAGTGAAAGTGAAAAGTGCATGAATGTGTAAAATAATGAGTCACAATTAATTACTAAAACAATAAACAGACATAATTAAGCTCCTAGTGTGTACAAAACAAAAAAAAATGTATTTCAAATTTCTGCTTCTGCACAAACAAAGTCGGCTTAAGAAGCTTGATATGAACAGATTCTAATATACGTAAACATTAATCGAGCTTTGCACAGTGCCCTAAACACTTAGAATATTTCAAAGCGAAACAACCCAGGTTGTTCACTAAATGTAATCTAATCGCTGCCTTACAAATAAACTTATATTCGTAAGAAGGTGCTGTCTAATGCGGGGTTTCAACCGCAAGTTAGTTTGCCCCACATAATCAGCTTCACACTGACATTAAATTGTCAAATAACAGAACTACTTGATAAGCGTTTCTTAGAGAAAATGCCAAAATCTTTTTGGCAAGTGTCCGACTACGCTTAGCTCACTATGATAATTTTAAAATAAACTGAAAAAAACGCAAGTTCGAATAATCATGGAGGTTTTAAACTATTGATCTTACGTACCACCGAATGTTTAACAACATTCTCTGGCTAACCTTTATTCTGGAAAATATTACATAATCTCTTTCCTTAATTCGCACAAACCGAACTTTATAAAGTCAATATTTCATATGAGAATTTAGTTTATAAGAACGTGCTAGGATACGAGTTTATTTGCGCATGATTGTATAAGTATTGCGTGTGGCTATCCTCCGGTTACGTCTTTTCCTACAAGTCCACCCTCCCTCATCCCATAGACGGCAAATATTTCCTGATTACCTGACAGCTGCAACCATCCAATTACTTGATAACTATCATAATAAAAAAAAGTGTTTCCCACGCCATTTTACACACATCCTTCAAACAGATATCAAGGTTTGCCAACAAAGTACAATTAAAATCTCTCTCTCTCTCTCTCTCTCTCTCTCTCTCTCTCTCTCTCTCCCTCGGGGTTAATTTGTTGCATTTACTTTCCCACCAATATCCACAGGAAATGCATGCATCTGTCTATCCCTCCGTTTAGCTATGTGTTAAATAATAAGGTAGATCAAGATCTATAGCTTTTAGTGTTAACTTATCTGAGAGAATGAAACTGTGGAAAAGTAAATTAGGAACCATCTTTTACAAAAATGTATGTTAATTCAAATAATTAAGTAACGGAATTTGTGGATAGACATGATTGTCTAGATTCAGAAATTTAATTTGTTACCTTACAATCCATCCAAATCGCTAATTGCCAACGATTTGCAAAAGATAGTTTTTGCAGATAGCTGGAGATTAGCGATTACGATAGATAGTAAAGTGTGACAAACATTGCTTAGTAATACAAAGGAGCCATTATAGTCAACCCCATAAAGCTACATTAAAATCCCTCTAAGCATACCTCAGATATTAATATTTTTTTTTATATATGTTCCTGCTTTCAATATGCCCTGTGAGTTTCAAATTTCCAAAGTTCTCTTTCCTCATTATTTGTCCCCAAATTATGTTTTCATTCGAATTTTTAATGCAAGTACATCTTTGTACCCATTTTCCTTAAGACTTTCTCATTGCCGATATGTTTTGTCCACATGCTGAGGATATCAAGGACATAAAATGTGAGCAGCGAAGAGGTTTTGGAGAGGATGGATACGAAAAGGAAACTGATAATTAACATCAGGAAAAGACAGCTGAAGTTTATTAGACATGCAGTGAGAAAAGAAGACTTGGAGAATCTGATGCTCACAGGACGGATAGAGAGACAGAACGCCAAGAGAAGGCAACGCGTGACATACCTGATGAACTTGAGCAGATGGATGCCGGGGCGAGGGTTGAGCAGGATAACAGAAGAAGTCTTAAGAACTACAAGGAATAGAAAGATGTGGAGGGTTATGATCGCTTACGTTCTGAAGGGACACGGCATAATAGACGAAGAAAGTAAATAAAGAAATATATGTGCGGATATTCAGTTAGTATTTTGAAGTCACATAGAATGAAAAATAAAATATCGAAATCTTTTGAACCACATCCCCCTGGCGTCAATGTACACTGACGTCTTCTTTTTCTATGTATATAAATTATATTAAAAAAATGTTTGTAGAGGGGGAATTTCAGACATACATTGAAAAGTTTCTGATGTTTGATTTAAAATCAAGAATATATGAATTTGAATTTATCATTATTTGCACCATTTCAACCTGAGGAGCTGCCATTATTTACACTATTTACAAGTAGACTATAGTTCTCTTTTTCTTGTTGTTATTATTACAACGTTTCGGTATTTGTGTCATCCGGTCTTCATCAGGTGTATATCGATATGGTAACCTACAGGAAATTACTAGAATTAGACTTCCCTCGTTCAAATGTCTATGTCTACCCATTGCTATGGAACAATTGCCTAGTAGATTAAACCATTGGTGCCTGAATTTAGTAACATAGTTATTGTGAGATCAATCCCTGTACCAGGTAGCGTTTACTTGGACACGGTGGAAACAAAACGAGCAATAATTAAGCAGTACAAAAAATATGAACGTGGCGAAATATTTCTAGACATTGTCAATAGACTCTAACGCCGTAGATTAGATAAAGGGTTTGGTTCGAAATTCTCTGTAGATTACCTGGGTCGATATTTACCTGATGAAGGCTGGAGTTGATGACCGAAACATTGTGATAACAACAACAAATATGAGGAAAGTATTTCGCTTGTAAATAGTGCAAATATGAAAATACGAGCTTTTATCAAAATAATCTTAATATTTGAGAAGAAAAAAGCGGAGGATTAACCCACATATTCCAGGATTAACTTTAAAGTTACAACTTCTTTTATATATAGGTAAACTAAACACTTTTTTCTTTTAAGAAAAATAAACGTTTATAAGTTTTCCTGAATCTTATTCCAAGTGTTCGTTTTCTCAATTTTTTGTAGTAAGTCCTGATAAAAAATGTAATACAAAATAAAATATATAAACAAAATAAAAAAAATCAAAATTAAATTAAGGCATTTACGCTTTCCTTTAAAACTCTTATCTCTTTCTTTCTCTTTCTCCCTCTCTCTCGCGCTCTCTCTCTTTCTCTCTCTCTCTCGTTCTCTCTCTCTCTTTCTCTCTCTCTCTCTCGAACTTCTCTTTCTATATTTATCTCAATCTACGAGAAGTCAATCAGTCAGTTAAGTGCCATACGTGATACACGCTTGGGTGATCATGTCTCTTTCAAGACATAACTGACTGGGCAGAAGATTATCCCGCAGTAGGTTAGCGGCCGAAATATGGTTCTACAGAAGGATGCTACGGATATCGTGGACTGAGCATTCAAGCAACGACGAAGTGTTAGAAAGAATGGCAACAAAAAGGAAATTGATGCTGAGCATCAGGAAGAGACAACTGAAGTTCCTGGGACATGCAATGAGGAAAGAGAGCCTGGAGAACCTGATACTGACTGGACAGATAGAAGGAAGGAGAGACAGAGGAAGGGAGCGGATAACATATTTGCAGGGTCTGATCAGGTGGATGACGGAACGGGGGTTGCCAGGAGCAACAGGAGCAAACATACTAAGAGCCACAAGGGATAGGGAGACGTGGAGATCCATGATCGCCTACGTCCTGAAGGGACAGGGCACATAGAAGAAGAAGAAGGTTAACATTGCTTTCTGCGGTAGACTGGTTGCCAGCCAAGGCTATAGAACCTAATCTGTCCTGTTATTTAATCCATAACTGGAGGGAAAAGACGGATTAATACCTTTCCCAAGGGTATTTGCGCGCACGTGAATGCAAAGAATTCAACTTGAATTCGAACTCGGCTCCCCGGTTTGTTGCTCCAAGTCGATATCCACTGCACCACAACGCACATCACAACCCTCAAATAAAAAGAATGAATCCGCTAAAAACACCGGCAGTTTTTTTTTATGGAACAGACCTTATTTCTGACTAAAAAATAACAACATTTAGGGAGACTCTACGCATAACTTCTTTTATAACAAAATGAAAATGAAAGAACTGCAGTAAAAGAAAATAATTTGTCCAATCAAAAAAATTGTTATAAAGAGACTTTTGAGTTCGCCAAAACCATGTTCCAAACAAGCAGTGAGCCTGTTCAAAGGATATGAAACCTGACACCTCTAGACCAATGGACAGAGGAGACCAGAACGACCTCAGGAGAGGACGGAAGAAGAAAAAAAAATGCCAGCTTGCGTAACGCTTGAAGAAACAGACAAGATTTCATATGCTACAGATATTTCCACTTTGTTAAGAGCCGAGAAAAAATATAGCAGATTGACATCTCACAAAATTACTCACATTTTTACTATCCCTACGGTGGTCTGACTTCAAACTACAGAAACAGACATTTCTTCAGATAGTTATCAATATCCGAACTTTTTCACTTCTGAATAACAAAGGACTCACTCATCCCTAAAAAAACAAATAAATATATTATCTATATTTGTGGTGATACCGAACAAAGCGAGGGACCGGGTGTTTGCACTCTCAGAACCAGAAAGCAAATGACCAAAACTGGTCTTTGCGCACCCGGCTCCACGCATATGTTCCGACAGAAAAACAAAAATTAATAAGTATCAATTATTTATTATCCAATGGGAAGCCCAGAATTAAATACAGGTGTGAATTCCAAAATGACCTATTGGGAAGCACAAATACGAAATAAAAAATCGACACAGAAAGCATCACCAGAGTTGAGAAAGTAGCGAGCATAATTAGCGCATCCCTTGACCTCGTCAAGCGACCACTATGCTCGCCTCGCCTTTCCCTCTCACTTTCTTCTTCGCTGTGCCCTGAGCTACTTACCCGTGCAAAGGAGCGGAAGCACCAAAGACATTCCTAACTGACAACGCTCACACATACATATACACAAACTTTCTTTCGGCATTTACTGCTTCGAACAATTTAACGTCCTTTGGACACATCCTAAAGACATTAATTTATTTGTAAAAAACCGTAATTGATATATGTATATATATATATAAAATGTTGTTTCTATACTCAATTTGATTTTCTTGTTTTATAACCCCTTTTATAACTTATAGTGGGCTATCTACTAACGAGGCCAAATTCAGTTAATCTGTTTCTACATACAACTACGTTACACTAGAACCGATAACGCACTATATATTAACCCCTGAGTTACTTCATTTTATTCCGAAATTCTCCGAAGAAATAATTATCCTACAACCCATCCACACGGGCAAAAGTTCAGAAGTGAACACATATGCTACACATTTTTCCATATGCGGAAGTCTTGTTATATATGTGGCCGTCCCTATTAATTTTAGCCCCAGTCACCAGTATTACAACGTAAGCATCTCTTTCCCCCCGGTCTACCGTTCCAGATTTTCTCTTCCTTTGTAGTGATTTCAGAGGCCAGATTGTTTGCAATTTTCTGAAGAATTTTTACTATTCACTGTAATTCTCAGTTTAACTTTAAACTGACAACTGCTTTGTTAGACTTGCAGACGGCTGCAGAAATAGAGTGAGTTGGAGAGTTCGTTCACTCTTACGTCAGGATGTGGTGAACACTGACAGCTGAAAAATAGATCGACCTAAAAAAAATACGACAAAAAGCAAATAAAAGATTAAGAAACTCGTCAAATATAAAATAAAAACAATAATACTAAAATAAAAACGTATTGAGTAATGAAAATATTCCATTACAGAAGTCCTTCGAGAGTATTTCCGGTGTGTATTCTGTGCGCATGCGTGAAAATTGTTTACGCTGAGGAGCAGGCCATGATGTACAGTTATGAACGTGTTTCTGGCTGTGCTTGGCGAAGAGAAGGAATCAATTTCAGCGAAAATGAATGTGCGCCTGTTATGAGATCTTATGGCAGATGTAGTCAAAGTTAATTAGACATAAACGCCCAGTAATTAGCTGTTATCGTAATAAGCTTTTAACGCCGACACATAATTTTGCCATATTCACCATCTTGGCCAATATGCGACCAACTTGCTTGCATACCGGCAGTTGTGCCAATTGTGAAATAAATTTTACATAGCTTGCTTCACGTGGAGGAGTATATCTTTATCTTTAGATATGTGTGTGTGTGTGTGTGTCTGTCTGTGTGGTTATATGTGTGTATGTAATATTTACATGTGTTCATCCATTTGTTAGTGAGCATATAGTGATAAGAATATACGCACTTTATGTGTGTGTATAGATAGATAGATAGATAGATAGATAGATATGTACAGACACTCACTTGCCCATATCGAGAATAGAGATTTGTAACGGTAATATACAAAAACATTTCTTCGCTCATTCAAAAAACGCTAAAGAGAGAAAGAAAAATAAAAATATAGAAAATTAATAAATTTATGTATTAATTTTTTTTCTAGATTCTTTTGGATATTAACTGTTGTATCATTTAGGTCTGACGAGCAGGTTTGCTGCAAAATACGTATTAACCATGAAATTGTAGAAGATCTAAAAAATTTTCTAGATTATATTACTCTGTTGAATTAAATAAAGATATTTAACATTGAGTTCTTTTGAGTTCGTCTATCATAATTTACCTGATTTAATATCAAATATTGTATGTTTTATATATATATATATATATATATATATATATATATATATATATATATATATATATATATTAAATAAATGGCAAACATTGGGCTTGCTTACTTTTAATAAAATCCGTCATACTCACGGATAATTAATCTTTCGCGTATTTTAATTGAAAGATGTCAGAAATGAGCTGTAACGTTGACAGATGTTATCATTCATTTCTCAAGGTACCCAAGTACTTTCAATCTCTTTCCGAGATCATCTTCAGGAGTGTGACCTATGGTAACAGAAAATAACCTCAAAACTGTGTTGCTAAAAATTACCGTAAATTCTTTTTCTGCTTCAGCTATAACGGTTGATAAATTGCTAGCGTTCATTTTGACATTCTTCAATTATAATACGCGAAAGATTATCCTTGAGTATGAACGGATTTTATTAAAAATATGCAGACACAATGTTTGCAATTTATTTAATCTGACATGTCTAAAATAAAATTGCTGCTTAAATACACAAATATACACGTGTCTATATATGGACATATGTGCTGCTATGCAAGAGAGGATATATATATATATATATATATATATATATATATATAGGAAAATTACTAAAAAGTTGTAAGTTTAAAAATTTAAAAATACATTTTTCAACTTACAACTTTTTAGTACTTTTTCCTATACATATTAAGACAGTATACGTGGATCATGTATCATGTATATACATGTACATATCGATGTATTTTATGTTAATATTCGTGGTTCTAAGTTTTCGTGTAATCGTTTTTTTTTTCTCGTGGGGAGGGGGAATTATTTGTCTTATAATTTTAGACTGAAGTTCGTATTTAATTATATTAAATGAAATTTTTTTCCGACTGCTTGAAAAACCCAACTTACCCAGCGCTATGTACTCTTTGCGCACCCGGCTCCACGCATATGTTTCCTGTCAGTATTAAAGACAAGTCGGCTTAGAAAAATAAATCAGTGTCGTATAGCATAGAACAGAAGGAGGGTACGTCGGAGTCTGATCAGCTCTGACGGGGTCAACTCCGCGAGGGTAGTATGATGTTGCGAGACCTGAGTAAAGTACATCACTGACGACATCCTCCTGCGCTACAGAACGTGCGTATTTTCGAATATATATATATATATATATATATATATATATATATATAAACGTGTGTATTTTGTGCGTTTATTTTTGGATACGCATTTTTGTAGAAAGTTATGCAACCTATTTTAGTCATAACTACATGCACATGCGTATACCTTAAGAGAGACTGTGGCGGAATGGATAGCCGCTCGGGTTGAAGAATCGGAGAGCCGAGTTCAAATTCAAGTCAACTGCATTACATTTACCAGGGTAGATACCGCAACAAGTATAACAAGTATAAGTACATATACGTTTCTATAGGGGAGAACATATGTATAGGAGTATTTGTGCATACGCAGTTAGATCGACAGATATAAACATGGCGGACATTAGAATCAAAACCTCATAATAACTATCGAATTCAACTGAAATTAAACCCAAAATACGATGTCTCTTATATTTAACAGTATATGTCTAGAAAATTATTTGCTGCCTCGATACACTATATATATATATATATATATATATATATATATATATATTGTCATCCGCAGACAGATCTCTTTCGCTGTATCACAGCTCATCAGTACGGTTAGACTCCGATTGCTCCTTAACCCAGGCTCAAAACCTGACCGAATTGGCGTCAGTCGATATGAAAAGTGTATGTATATAATTATAAATATCAATATATATATACAATTTGTTATATATATCATATTATTTATATATTATATATGCGCGGTACTTATTTGAAAACGCTCAATATCAGTGATAGAGCTGACATATTCATATAGATAGGTGTGAGTTTGTAACCCTGTGTTTCACGCTCTTGCGATCGTCAGACAAACTGAAAAGAAGAAAAAAGGGTAATCAAGAGAGTAGATAACGATTGACATTGAATTTTAATTTTTGAAGTTCAAAGTTAAGAGTAAAGCATGGAACTGAAAGAGAGTTTCTCAAATGGGGAGTACTAGAAAAGAAACTGTCAGCATAGAACTTATGGTTAAATCTTGCCAATTCAGTTGCAAATTGATGAGATCTTGTCACCAAACTAGTACTGCGCTTAAATTCATAAAGTCTTGGTATAGAGAAGGTCTCATTAGAAGAGAAGTATTTATAGAAATGACACAGCAAAGCTACATTACGGCGGGGGAAAAGTGACTGAAGCCGAGAAATCAGATCAGAACTAAAAGATTTTATCAAGAATCTCTGAATATACATCAGGAGCACCGGACCAGATGTGGCAGCAATATTGAAAGCGTTCACAGATGGTAGATTTTTTAATATGCAAGATAGATTCGCAGATAAAATTTGTCTAGCTAGGCAGACTGTACAGATTTTCTTAGCACTGGATTTAATGTAGGTTTTTCCGAGAATGTTGGCCCGAGAAGGTGCAGCAAGTGACTCATGGAGGTTGGCATTAGCAATTTCAGAGTAGATGAAAAACTAATGGGATATTGCTACCATGCATGAAATGGAATTGCCCAATCCTTACTTTCTAAACTTAATATAATTCAAAATCATTTGAGTGGTTTTGTACAAGATAACTTGTTTTCCACACTGTAGCCTCTTCTCACACAGTCGCAAGTTTACAAATCTATCGCTATTTTCATAGCAAATGTTAAAATGAGTTCTTTCCTTTAGTCTCACCAGTTCAAATCTTTACTGCTACGAATAACGATGTGTTGTCCTCGGAGTCAAATCACCCACATTTCCTTGGTATTCTTATTTTAATAAAGAAGTTCCAGTCAGACAAACTTTCCTAAAAATAGCTATTCTACAAAACTTCCGATTACATGCTTTTCTGAACAATATACTGTTAATACACAAAAGAGGATTCCACCCATGGATAACCCAAGCCGACATCTTTAACGAATCCCACCGTCAACCATTCTAAACAGGAATACTTACAGAGGTCATCAGGTTTCCATTACAGGTACATACATATACAAATATATACATATAGATATATTACAGACACTCTCAAAAATTCAAAGATAAAATACCCATAACACACATACATCCCCTTCGGAGCAGCAAATAAATTTGTTAAAATGACTAAAGAGGTAAATCTGAGGCTCATGGCTTTCCCGCTTTCACTTTAAGAAACAACACTAACCAATCCCAGAATTGAACAAAAATAGATTATATATATATATATATATGTATATATATATATAAACAGGAATAATAAATAAATAAAACTACAAACCAATCCCAACTTCCTGTAGTTCAATGCATCTACTAATAAGCATGATTTTTTTCTTCTGGTGATAAATATGCTGACCAAAATTAGTCGATATATATATATATAAGTATTTAGGGCACACACACACAAACATATATATATATATATATATATATATATATATATATATATCCAGGTGAAGAGAACCAACAGTTGTTTTACAGTTATGAGTTCTCCAGCATTTACTTTTTTATAAAACTGTTCAGTGCAACAAATATTATAGGGCATAATATAATTAAATTTTTTATCAAAATTAATCAAGCTTACATTGCGACACGGAAATTTCAATGTTTCACGATATTTATCACAACAATGATCTAACGTTGCCTGTTGACGAGGTAAAAATATCGAAACAAAGAAATTTTCGTGTCGCAATGTAAACTATATAAATTTTAAATAAAAAATATAATTAAAATATCGTTATATATAAATGTGTCTACAAATGTGAATCCATGTGTACGTATAATATTTGTAAGTCTATAGGCATATTTATATACGTATATAAATATATATTTATATGATGCAGCATATATATATATATATATATATATATATATATATATATATATATAAGTAAGCATTGATTATCGTTATTGATTACTCGTTTCGGGTTTTATCTTTGGGCTACGTGCTGGCTCGGTCCAAATCTCTTTGACTGATGTTCATGTGCTTAGTTCTTTCTTTTTTTACAACCATTTTTTCCTTCCACGTATATAGGCGGAGGGTTTTTCGAAACGAGTATAGTGATAAGTTTGTATTTATACATATACATACATGTATATATATATATATATATATATATATATATATATATATGTGCGTGTGTGTGTGTGTGTGTGTGTGTGTGTGTGTGTGTGTATACCCATACATACATTCATATACATCCAAGTGAATGTAAGAATGAAGAAACTATTAAGAACTTTCAAAACATTAATTTAAAACAGTGCTCAATATAGAAATAGCGCTATGGATGTTTATTACAAGTTATAGTTTAAAACATGTACAAATTATAATTTGCTACAAAAGTGTACATTTTATTTCGCCACTGAAAAAACAATGTCTCATCAGGCAGTTTACCATCATTATTAACTACCTGATGAGACATTGTTTTTTCGATGTCGAAACGAAATGTACACTTTTGTAGTAAATTATAAATTGTATATATTCTAAACTATAACTTATAATAAATATATTCATATGCACACATATATCCATAAGTATATATATATATATATATATATATATATATATATATATATATATATATTTGTAATATATATATATATATTGAAACCTTGATTGGAAAGGAAAAGAATCAAAAGAAACCCTACCTAAGCCACCTAAGAGAGAAAAAACACATTTACACACACACACACACACACACACACACACACACACACACACGTGTGTGACTTCTCTGTCCAGCAAGTAATTGTTTGTAACATAAATAAGATAAACAACTCCAATATCTTTGATGAGCAAGCGAAGAACGTTAAAGGCGGGAATGTTTACTTGGTAAATAAATTCCCTTTCCACATATCTTTTTTTATATTTTTTCTTTCTTCCTTTTATTTATTTATTTACTTTTTTGCACCCAGCACTCATGTGTAGAGGTGCGCCTAAAGAAAATAGGTGAGTGGTTACAACATAACATTCGACTTCTCGAGGTCGATTCTAAACATAATCGATTCTCACACTGTCTCTCTTCTCTCTGGCTTTCTGGCTGCCTCTCCTTTGAATGAACAGCTGTAGGTTAAATTCTTTAAAAGAGATTCCTCATTGTTGAGAATATGAGCACCGAAACTAGATATAATCTTCAAACATTTAAATGAAATATAACCTTTCGACCTTGCATGGAATACTGTTGTCATATCTAGTGAGGAGCCCCTGCTGTTCGTCTCAGTGTTTTTGATAGGCTCTAAAAGTGAATCTGTAATGTGATTGGTCTCGACCTGGCAGCTCGACTCCAACCACTTTCTCATCGACAGAACGTGACTTCCTTCCGTCTCTTCTACAAATATTTTCATGGCTTCGGCTCCGAAGAAAGGTCATTGGTGCCCCCTCCACAAGAATTTACTCGGGCAACCAGACTGACATCAAGATCCCATCCTTTTACAGTTAGATCAACCAAATTCAGGCAACAATTCTACTCCTTCAGCTTCTTTTCTCGCGCTTCCCGCCTGTGGAACTCCCTTCCATATACTTTACTTTCCTGACGGCTATAACCTCCAATAATTTAAATGCAAAGTCAATTCCCGTCTCTTATCCACTTAACTTCAGCCCTTTCCACACCATCCCGTGTATCATGTTCTTTTTCTTTCTCTCTACATTCATAACTCTCTTTACTCCTGTGCTCAGATCCTTCTCTTACCTTTTCTTTTTGAACCCCTGTAGCTGGTTCGTCTTTGTCTTCACTCTCCCCCTGTCTAAAACTTTAACTCTCTTATGCAGCCCCCTGCACATCAGTGACGATACCGCCTTGCTTAGGAAGAAACGATTAAAAAAATGTCAATCGCTTTTGCTGTCCTTCTAATTACACTGCTTTTGTTCTCATTCCTTAGTGGAGTTTTTCTATCCTAATTCTTTCACACTCAGTAACCTCTTGCGTCTTAGTGGCTTTACTGCTTTGTCTGGAGTGAAATCGTCTAAAAATGAAACATTACTAAAAGTTTCACTTTTTAAAAATACCACAGTATTTTTGCCCAGAACGTGGAAGGTCCTACACTTTTTGACAATATTTTTTATCACTTTAACCCAAGCAAGACAATCAAGCCAATAAGACGTCACTTGATGTGGAAGGGAATAAGAAGACTTTAGCAAATATAATGACAAATAAAAGAATAAGTTTAGGGAAGGAAGTTCCAAAGAGTTGCCCTGTTGGAGAGAGAACCATAAAAGAACTGGAATTAAGAAGACAGAAGATAATGATTACATTTAAAGATCAGTGTTCATTGGAAAGCAAAAAAAATGGAAACAGTTCTACAAAAAAGTAGTGCGAGAAACTTTTAGCATAGAAATTCTGGTTACATATTGCTCTTTCGATTAGAAAATGTTGAGACCAGGTCGCCGATCAGGTATTGCGCTAAAATAAATAAAATTAACATTTCTATTAACTTTCTGGCCAGTTTTAGACCTACTAGAGTAACAGAGTGTCAGGGATTTCTTATTTTTTCTCAGAAGCGGCCGAAATCTGGTTCTACAGAAGGATGCTACGGATATCGTGGACTGAGCATACAAGCAACGACGAGGTTTTAGAAAGAATGGCAACAAAAATGAAATTGATGCTGAGCATCAGGAAGAGACAACTGAAGTTCCTGGGACATGCAATGAGGAAGGAGAGCCTGGAGAAGCTGATACTGACTGGCCAGATAGAAGGAAAGAGAGACAGAGGAAGTCAGCGGATAACATATTTGCAGGGCCTGATCAGGTGGATGACGGAACGCGGGTTGGCAGGAGCAACAGGAGCAAACATACTAAGAGCCACAAGGGATAGGGAGACGTGGAGAGCCATGATCGCCTACGTCCTGAAGGGACAGGGCACATAGAAGAAAGAGAAGAAGAAGAAAAAGTGGTGAGCAGTTATATGAATTTATTTTCGGGGTGTATGATAAAATTTGTTTCGCTATGTAAAAATATTGGATCATCCGTTATTGCATCAATTATTTTATCACGCCCGGAAATATTGTCTGGATTGTCGACTAATTGTCTTACAACCATCGTCTGAAAAGGACGTTACTCCAAGGAAGCGCACGATAATTGTAACACTTCACGAAATAATTTCAAGTCTTACGCAAAAATCTTGCCGGTGTCAGCCTTTCAACTGTCAGTCGTGTCATCAAGGCGAAGAAACAAACTGGATTCATCAGTCCAAAACGTAAAGAAGATGAGGTCAGAAGAGAAAAACAACGCCAAGAGACGACGTATACATGATCAGGGAAAAGGTGAAAGATCCTAGGAAGACATTGTTTATTTTGTTTCAAATAATTTGCACAAGGATGTATATCACAGTGTCTAAAGAAGTAATTATTTTCTTTTATTATTAATCCGATAGAGTTTATCACTTTTTACATTATTTTTTAGTGAATAACCATATTTGAGTAGGCGCTCTGTTTATTTTAAACAACATACTTGTATTTGTTGGTTGTTTTAGTTTCATGGCAAATCAACCTCGGCGAATCATTTATTGCCAACTAAACTTTTATTTATTTATTGCTGGTAATACCTTTTTCTTGCAACAATTTATTGTTGTTTTTATATAAGTTTTGTGTCTAGTAATACTTTTATGGTTTCGAATATCAAGATTCATTGGAATTTTTTTTTTTTTTTAGGGAAGGGTCCCCAAGTCTTACCCTGTTATTTAACCCATAACTGGAGGGAAGGGACGTATTAATACCTTTCCCAAGGGCACAAGTGCTGAAGTGAATGCGGGGTATTCAACTGGAATTCGAACTCGGCTCACCGATTTCTCTTTCCGAGCAGATATCCATTACACCACAACGCACATCCGTCACTATACGTTTACAGCACCTGGTATTCCCAAGCGGTCACCCATCTAAGTCCTGGCGAGGCTCAACGTTGCTCAACTTTGGTGATCGGGCGAGAACCGATGTATTCAACGTGATATGGCCGTAAGCACTTGTATTTGTCTATTGATGCGGATAGTCGAGATATCTTATTAAAATAAGAGATGCGGCCCAATGCAGGATAGGAACATGCACTAACCCCAAAATTTGCAGAAGAAACTAGCATTAGATCCGACAGGTTTTGAATGGAGCCAGACACGAAGGGTGTCGCTAAACAAGGAATGGTTGAATACTGCCTTATAAGAGCAAGTCCGTCTCAGATTCCTGAAATTTCGTATCTGCTCAGTTTCGTGTTCAAATGTAAAAAGCAATTTCTAAAAGAAAAAAATGTATTTTTTATTTATTAATCAGACAGATTGTATCACTTCAATCGTTACTGTTAACAAATACCCACTTTAAATAGATCCTCTATTCATTTATTAAACAGAATATTTACTTATTTCCATTTACCAGCCTGACTATTTGAAAAATCTTATTAAAGAAAACAGATGCGATCTTCGATAGGATTCGATTCTGCGTCACCGTATCTAAACTTATATAATAAATGGAACTTTGTCTGTGTGTATGTGTGTGTCCGTTACCTATAGACTCCGAAACGACTGAACCGATTTTCTTGAAAATTTACACAGTTGTACTATAAGCTTCTGCGAGTGTTCTCAGTTAGGCTTTGTGTCGAGGTACCTCCGATAAATATCGATAATCGAAAAAATCGGGTTATAGAAGGAGTGGTCCGATTTTAATAAAATTTGACACACTCATAGACAAAGACATAAGAAACGATATTCAGAAGTTTCAAGGTTACAGTTTTTACAATAGTGCAGAAAATCGATAATATATATATATATATATATATATATATATATATATATATAAAAGACAAGATGTTTGTGTGTGTGTCTGTTTATCTGCCTGTATCTCAGTATTTTTTCAGCCATTTTATTTTAGTTTTTACTTCGAGTTTGGCTCTCAGTAGATATAATTGTACTTCTTAGTCTCAGCCATGATACCATTTATCCAGAGGACTTATTTAGCCTTCAAAATTCAGTTTACAACGAAAAAACTTATTTCTGTCGATACCAGGAAATTAAAATTTGACTTGCATCCATTCATTTTTCTTTCAGTCTACGGTTTCGCTTAAACTGGAAGCAACTATTGCTTTTTAGTCTTTCATGCCAACGTCCAAAGAGTCTGATATCCAGGACCATGGATTAGTTTTAAATCTTTCATTACACCCTATACTGCTAGTGCATATATAGATATGTATGTATGTGTGTATGTATTCGAAAATTTAAAAGATGCGCTACCTGGAATAAACTAGATAGATAGATAGATAGATAGATAGATAGATAGATAGATAGATAGATAGATAGATAGATTCACCTAGAGTCTGGTTTGAAACTCGTAATATTAGAGGATAACAAAAGAAAATAAATGAAACTAATTAATAATTAATCAAGTAACCTTAATATATTCAGTATTAGCTAAGTAATTAAGTAACCTTAATATATTCCCAATTAACTACGTAATTAATTAACTAGCCTTAAAATATTCAGTATTAACTAAGTGATTAATTAAGTAGCCTTAATATATTCAGTATTAACGAAGTAATTAATTAAGTAGACTTAATATAATCAATACTAATATATATATATATATATATATATATATATATATATATATATATATATATATATATTAATTTTTTCATAATCATATCGCCCCAAGCAAGACATTTTATTGCTACTTTTTTGCAGGGGGTTACATGGGAGGAAATTATGAGAAAGAGTGAAAGGTTATAGGGGGTGTCAGGAAGTGGGTAAGAGAATGATGAGAATACTGATGAGAGTGGATGGGACGGAGAAAGAATCATGAGAGAGAGGATGCAAGTTAGTGAGATAGTAGATGACTATTGACTTTACACTTAAATTCTTGGAGATTATAGCTGTCCGGAAAGCAAGTAAATGGAAGGGAATTACACAGACGGGAAGTGCGAGAAAAGAAGCTGTTGGAGTAAAATTTGCATTTCCAATTTATTGGTTTCACAGGAAAAGTGTGGACCTAATTGCTAATCTTGTTGATCGAGTAAATATATATATAGGGGGCCACAGTGAGATAAGTTTATCGGAGCAGAATCTGTGAAAGTATTTGTAGAAGCGATGCAGGGAAGCCACATTGTGCCGGTGAGAAAGTGAATGTATCCGAGCTGCCAAGTTGGGATCTATCACATTACAGATTCTTCTTTGGAGTTTGTCAAGGACACCTAGGTGAATAGCAGGAGCACCCGACCAGATATGACAGCAGTATTCAATGCATGGGCGGATGATAGATTTATATATGTGCAGGCGGAAAAAAAATTCCTGGCCCTACACAGAGAACCGTCTTTCTTAGCAGCGGATTTAGCTATGGATTCTATATAGACATTTCACTTGAGGTCTGTTATGACAGTTAAGTTTTATATGTATAATCGTTCTAACAAAGGTTATGAGGCACTTAAGGAGACATTTTCTGAGGAACAAGTGCAGACCGCGCAAAAAAGCTTTCTTATGAAGAATTATGATTTCCTGTTAGCACAACCATCGATGGCTTCCAGACAGTTTTGCGGTTTTGACTCAATCGGTGGTACGGTTTTCAGACATTTCCTTATGGAGCTGATTTCCGGGTAGTCTGTTTGTTTTTTTTTGTTTTAATCATTTCACCCCTAGCAAGGCAGAAATGCCACTGATGAGCTGGGGGATACATAACTGTAAAAAGATTAATTACAAAAGAGTGAGGAGTACAAACCAGTTAGAAAGGAGCAATAGAAAGCTGATAATGCAGGTGTGATGACAGATACATAGGTGGAGAGAAAGGGAAGGATATACGGGGGTGGGGAGAGAGATAGAGTCCAGTGGTTAATAGATGAGTATTGACATTGCATTTAAATTTCTGGAGGTTGTAGCAGTCAGGAAAGCAAGAATAAGGGAGCGAGTTCCACAGGCGGGAAGTGCGAGAGTAGAAGCTGCAGGAGTAGAATTGTCGTCTGCATTTGGCTAACCTGACTGTGAATGGGTGGGACCCAGTTGCCAGTCTGGTTGCACGAGTAAACACCTGTTGAGGAGGCACCAGTGACTTAAGTTCGTCCGAGCAGAAGCCATGAAAGTATTTATAGAACAGACAAAGGGAGGCCACATTTTGACGGTGGGGAAGTGGCTGCAGTCGAGCCGCCAGATCAGTACCTATCACATTACAGACTCTCCTTTGGAGCCTGCCGAGAACACTGAGGAGAACGGTAGGGGCACCTGACCATAAATGGCAGCAGTACTCCATGCACGGACGGATGGTTGACTTGTATATATGCAGGATGGATTCAGGCGGAAAAAAACATCCTGGATCGGCATAGTAACCCAACCTTCTTTGCAGTAGATTTAGCTATGGAATCAATATAGTGGTTCCATTTGAGGTCTGAGGAGGGGTAAAGCCGAGGAGACGTAGTGTATTGCTCTCAGGGAGAATCGCTGGTCCATGCTTATGGGAGGCAGGAGAGGTTGCCGGTGATGGTTAAGAGACAACAGCTTGGTCTTAGACGCATTGAAGATGACAAGCCACTTCTTGCCCCAATTCATCACAGAGTGTAGATCCCGTTCAAGGTCAGCAGCGAGATTACGTCTGTCCGCCACGACAGGTTTCTTACTGGTGCGGGAGTATATTGTGGTGTCGTCTGCGTAGATGCCTACTTGGGAAGTGATCTCATCTGGGAGGTCGTTGATGAAAATAAGGAAGAGCGTCAGGCCCAGTATAGAGCCCTGTGGTACACCAGCATTCGTGCTGTAGGATGAAGAGGCATGCCCATTCAATACGACCTTCATTTTGCGGTTATTTAAAAAAGATTGGATTAGGTCAAGCAGGCGACCGGTAATACCGTAACCCCGTAGCTTGCATAGAAGGCCAGAGTGCCAAGCCCTATCAAAAGCCTTAGAGATGTCCAGAGCAACCGCGCGAGCCTCGTCAGACTCATCAAGGGCCTGAAGCATGTACTCCGTTACGGTTGGTAGCAAGTCGGCCGTGGACCTGGCAAGGCGGAAGCCATATTACCTGTCAGAGAAGAGTTTATGGGTAGTAAGATATTGAGTTATTCCAGTACTGACTATGGCCTCGAACACTTTCCCGAATATCGGTAGAAGACTGATAGGACGATAGTTGGATGGGTCCGAGGGTTCACCACAATTCTTAAATACAGGAACGACTGAAGAGAACTTCCAGCATGCAGGAAAGCAGGAAGCAGAAAGGCAGTAGTTAAACAGTTTAGAGAGGACAGGGGAAAGTTCAGGAGGACACCTCTTAAGGACTATCACCGGGATTCCATCGTCTCCACTCGCCTTATGGGGGTCGAGTTTTGAGATTACTCGGGATACTACTGTCGGGGTAATATATACGTCGTACAGTTTGGCCTCAGTTCTAATAGGGAAGTCGGGTGGGTGTACTCCAGATGAGTCAAATGTGGAGTTGGATGAGAATCTGCGGGAAAAGCACTCATCTTTGTCCTCAGATAACGTGAGAACCTCAAATTCATACATTAAAGGAGGTATTGAGGATTTGCTATTGTTCAGCACTCGTTTGCAAATCCTCCAATAGTCCTTGGAGCCAAACTTGCGGTCAGCTATGCGCTGTCGCATTCTCTCAGCAAACAACCGTTTGGAGTCATTTAAGGTTCTCTTATACTAATTGCGAGCAGACGTGAACAGGCGCCTATTGTGATCAGATGACTGTCTCCGGAATAGACGGAAGTAATCGTTCCTGTCGGCAATGGCGGCTGAGCAGGCAGGAGAGAACCACGGAGAGGAATGAGGTTTTAGGCAATACTTCCTGGTGGGTATGAAGGCTTCAATGCCAGCATTCACCCATGACGAGACATCAGAGGTACAGTCATCAGCTGATAGATCGAACACTTTTCCCCAAGGGACGTCGCAGAGGAAATCGCGAAAGGCATCCCAGTCATCTTTTTGGTATAGCTAGGAGGTCCTCTAGGTAGGGGGCTCCTGAGGGAAGTGAGAGTGGAAAGAAATACTGAGAGAGACTACAGCGTGGTCGGAGTTGCCGAGAGGGCAAAGCTGCGAGACTTGACAGGCGTCAGGCGCAGAGGTGAAACATATATCTAGTAGTGAGGAATGACCCGAGGGAGTGCTTGGGAAGCAAGTGGGGAAGTCCATCACTTGTGTAAGGGATTGGGAAATAGCGAAGTTCATGGCGTGAATGCCCGCTGGATCAGTAACAGCGTTCTCAAGCCACTCAGAGTAATGGGCGTTGAGGTCACCGAATACAAATATGTGTGCGAATGGGTGATAGGAAATAGCCTTATCTATGTCGTCAGCAATGCTATCTAGTAGGGAGCAGTCAGGAGAGGAGGGAGAACGGTAAAAAAAAATAGGTAACTAACCGAACAGAGGAGAGACAGGCGGAGACATATGTATTGGTGGTCAGTAGATTCGAGTGAAGTCACCCTCGCTGTTCAGGATGGTATCTCCAAGAGATCATCTAAAAAAGTGATATTTAAACATAGATGTCATGGCTGGCACGTTCAAGCATTAACAAGATCATCCCTTAACGTTTTGTCCAGTAGCTTATTTCCTTTGTTCCATTTAATCTTTAATAAAAAAAGCAACAAAATATTATTTAAATTTTTGTAACTTTGTATAATATTCATGCATTAAACCCTAATCTTTATTCGGTAAAAATTTCATTGCTAATCATGCATTCATTTTTAAGTAATACACATATTTATGTCTTTGTTGTTTGCGTTCCTTATATAATGGCCCCTACTATATATATCATCCTGATCTTTTCTTTTTCTATTACTCCTTGTTCGTTTATCTATCTATCTATCTATCTATCTATCTATCTATCTATCTATCTATCTATCTTTACATGTATATATATATATATATATATATATATATATATATATATATATTAACACGTTAAGATAGATAGAGAGAGATGGAGAGGGAGAGAGAGAAAGAGATATTAATATATGAAATAGAGAGAGAAAGAGAGAGAATGGAAAGGTATATAACATGTTTAGATAGATAGATAGATAGATAGATAGATAGATAGATAGATAGATAGATAAGAACTGACTGAGATAGATAGATAGATAGATAGATAGATAGATAGATAGATAGATAGATAGATAGATAAGAACTGAGGTAGATAGATAGATAGATAGATAGATAGATATGAAGAGACTATGATATGGTGAGACATAGATAGATAGATAGATAGATAGATAGATAGATAGATAGATAGATAGATGATAGTGAACTGAATGTCATAGATAGATAGATAGATAGATAGATAGATAGATAGATAGATAGATAGATAGTGAATGATG